>JAYJMI010130871.1:0-10547 GCA_036873855.1 Sarsia tubulosa
TATCGCATTCATTTTTTCTGAAATTTAAGTTTGAAAATTCATAATGGCGGATGCTTATAGTAAATAGGTGTATTTTAATAACATAAAACCAACCAATTATTTTCCTATTAAATCAAAATTATTACGTTTTTATAAAATTTGCAAAGTAAAAGCAACTGGTTTTAATAACTTAATTTTTTATTTTTTTTATCTACTTTTTCATAAAAAATATAAGATTTATCCAGTCATAATGCAGTACAGTTTTATATATCTTATGACTTTATATTTTTCCAGACTAATAAATCAATTGAAGGCTAAAAAGGGGCAGCAGCAAGGGTTTTCAAAAAAGAGATAAAAAGATAAGAGATTTTAGCTCTTTAATAAAATAAAAATTATGGTTAAAATTATATTAAAAGTGTTACGTTTTATTAAAAGGCTCTAACAACATGTAATGACAGAACCGCTCTTGTGTTGGTCAGAAGGAAGGCCTTTCCAAATTAAAAGTAACATCCGCCCGTATTGTATTATATACGGGCGGATGAGCACCCAAAGGCAATTTTATGCTTTTTGAATTTCTTATTGTTATTTTTTGTTATTGATTAAATTAAAATTGTTTTTGTCGCGGTTTTATTACAAATCTACTATATCCCTGAACTTAAAACTAAAAGTCAAAACTTCAAACACGATCGATTTGTCACTTTAAATTTACAATATCGATCGGTTTTTTACAAAGAAAATTAAAACAAAAATAAAAAAAACAATCATTTTCTATATAATATCATAATCATAAGAGGTAATTTCTTTACGGAAAACAACAATTTCACGTGAGAGAATGAACAATTATAACTAAGGCGATTATATCATTGGAAAGTATTTAGCATCTCGATATGATATCGATAAGAAATTGATTTCGTGATGTCATATTGGAGACGTCATTAAATTAAGGTCTTATCTGATTTTGTTTTAGATTAACGACAATGATAGCGCAATGACGAGTATTCTAAGCACTTACATTAAAATAGTTTTAAGTTTTCTCATTACGAAAATAAACAAACAAATAAAGTTTTATAGCAGAAGTGATTCAATTACGCTGAAATAATTAAGAAATTAATCCAAAGACCACCTTATTTTGTAACTTACAATTAAATCTTTCTAATGTTATATACATGTCTTAAAAAATCTGACATCATGAAACAAATCAAAGCAAAAATAGATTTAAATTTAATTGGCAATTATTGAGAGTATGTTTGTATAAATATCTTAACAATTTAAAAAGTGTTACGGTCTTTATTTGAGCGATTACGAGAATTCAATGAAAACAAATCAGTACTGTTTAACTTTCGACTCATAAATTCTTTTCAAATTATTAATAAAGAAAGGGGTTTGTTTTATCTATTGACAAATTATTATTGCTATTTCAGATACTTCCTTTAGAATTTAATTTAATTGGTCTCCTTTTTGAGTACGGAAATATTTTTAAATTTAAACACATAAATATACCATCTACTATTTACAAACTTTAATTGTAAAATAGAAACGAGGTGAATACATACAGTCATACAGTTGAAGGACAAAATTATAATTACAAAAATGGCTTCAACTAATTTCCTTAGAATTATGTTTTTGATTCTATGCATCCATGGTATACAAAGCTTTTATCCAAATAGGTATGTATATTTATTGATTAATTTATTTTGTTATTGTTTAATTGTAAAATTAAAATTAAAATTAAACGTAAAATTGTTCGCTCAACCTCGTTACCAGAGTAACATGTGGCAAACAAATATTCTGGGAACGAGGTTGATTGCTCACTCTGTTTTATTTTCCATTTGTTACAATTTTTATGTCAGTTCCTGATGGAAAGGCGCAACTTTATTTTATTATTTTATTTCTCTAAAATGTTTTCTACTACTTTGGCAATTTTGTATAAAATAACTTTTGTTTCTTTTTAGTCCGTCATTTAAAAATAACATCAACCCGCTTCGTCTTTGTGGATTGATTCCATCCTTCATACGTCAAATTTCAAATATAAGATGTACCCATAATACGAAGAACTTACACGTTTTACATAATTCATCAAAAATGGCAACAAAGGAATGTCAAAGAGCATTTTATGGTGAATCATGGAACTGTTCAACAAATACGAAATATTTATCCAAACTAGCAGCTCGAAGTAAGTATTTGCTGTTAATGTTTAACCGAGAATACATTATTCAAACGGTTAATGAGCATTCCGTTTCATTGCTCCGCCAATTAAGTCTCAATATGAATTAGAGAAAATAAATAGCTTACATATTTGGATCCTTTCTAAAAACTAAGACAAAAAAAAGAACACGAAAAAACAGAATAACTGTATGTATAACTGTAATGTAATGGGAGAGAGTTCAATCAACCAAAAAATCAAATTTATATCTTTATTTGTTTTTACTTTCAGCATATCGTGAATCAGCCTACCTATTTACAATTCATTCAGCTAGTATGGCTTTCTCATTGGCATACGCATGCTCAAACGGATTAGTAAATAACTGTAAATGCGTGGAAAAACAAATCGAACAAACCAAAACATTCAATAATGGTAAAATTGTGTTAAAAGGTGCTCGATGTTTTGCAGATAGTATAAAATATGGAATAGCAGAGTCTAGAAAGATATTTCGTAAAGAAGCACACAGAGATGTAAAAACGCTGGTGGATGAACATAACAAAGAGGCGGGAAGAATGGTAAGGAAATTAAAAATTAAAATATTTAATGTTACATTAATTTTGTTCGAAAATTTTGCAATATCTCCAATCAGAGAAAGAGAAAGCATATTCCTGCAGAGTTATATAATTTGTTAAGGAATAAATAAATCAATTATTTCTGACATATATTTGTAAACCGGAATCCTATCAAACTGTCTTTAATTGTCTCAAAGAAAGCACAAACATCAGTAAATGCTGTGCTAATTGTTCCCACCACGTATTTGGAAACGATAAAATGCCAATTTGACTGTGTGAGTTCGTAGTAATTAAATACAATGTAAACAACGTATTTAATGAAAATTAAAAAAAATAAAAGTTAAGCTTATCAAAATCAGAAACACAAAAAGAAAATATTTTTTTCCCATTGGGATTTTAATTAAAAATTATGTTGTTCTTTATTTTGAGAACTTATTTCTTAACCATATCATTTTTATTTTTAGGCTGTATTATACACCAGCTTTTCAAAAGGTACTTATTGCCATTGTCACGGAATGTCAGGAGCATGCTCAAGCAAAAAATGTGTGAAACGTTTACCTAAATTTAGCGTTATTGCTGATGCAGTAAAAGAACTTTACAATAAAGCTATTAAAGTCGGTATGGATAATAATGGAGTAAAGTTACTGACTTCACAAGAAGAAGAAAGGGACCCTACAAATAAAGACATGATCTATGCTGAAAACAGCCCAGACTTTTGTCAAAAAAGTTTATTATTTGGCAGTGAAGGAACCAAAGGCAGAGAATGTCAGTTAAAAGCTAATGAACCAAACAGTTGTAAAAAGCTATGTTGTAATAGAGGACATACAACTAAAGTTGAAGTTATCAAAGAGAAATGTCAATGCAAATTTAAATATTGCTGTCAAGTGGAGTGTGAGTCGTGCACAAAAATAGTTACAAGGCATTACTGTAAATGAGATTCATGAACCGGAAAAGAATCGGATGAAGGAAGAATAGATGACGAGTATATGTGTCATAAGGCGTGATAGATGTCTTTGTTGTTTTTGTTCAATCTGCTAAACGTTTCAATGATGGGCAACACACCCAACTAGTCTACGTTTATCATACGTCATGTCGTCGTTATTGCAAACAAATGACGCAAAAGAAGTTCTTGGTTGACATGAGATAGACATCAATTCTAAATCAAACTATAAGCAAATTAATGCAAACCATTTATATCAATGGGGTGACAAAGCTTTCATCTGGATTATCTAAAATAACAATTCAAAGACTTCAAACATTAATATAAATCTATGATTGATAGACTGAAATGACTTTCTTATAAATGTCTATACCTTGTCATATATGACATTTTTTAAGATTGCTTTAATCTGTGTTTTTAATATTTTGTTTCAAAATTAAAATCGTCGTTCAAGTTGAAAAAACAGAATTTAGCTAAAGCTATTAGGAAAAGCACCTTTCTTTTTCTTTTTTTTTCGTTTTTTTTTCGTAATACCTATTTAGTTCATTTTGTATATATTGTATAATTTACTTGCTGTATATATTTTTCTAGACTGTAAATTTTATGGTGCATTAATTTAATTATATTGCACATTTATGATAAACAATAATTATTTATTATATCAAATGTTTTAAAAATATTAGATAAATGTAAAGAAAATAACTAAATTATATCAAAAATAACATGAGTTTTAAAAACTCTTAAACTATACATTTGTGTCATAATTTCCTTATTTCAAACAGCGAAATTATTAATTTGGGAAGTCCAATACCTCCTAGTCTATGAACATCAAATATGACCAAACTATACTACAATACCAGTCATAATGTTTGGCCCAACATTTCATTTCTACGAAAACTGTATTTTTTTAGCAAACTCAAATGCCTACTCCCTAAAGTTTTTTGCGTTTGAAAAAAAATGACTGAAAATTGCCGGTGGAGTATGGGCACAACAGACTGACAAATCACGCGGGTAGAAATGTTTAACCTGATTGCAAGTCTGTAAGTTTAACTGTTTGATTGTACGAGTTGGTCGTTTACAAATTGTTAAATGAAAACATTCTAAAAATGTAGCCAAGTCTATAAATATTGTGACCGGGATTTCTGCTGAAGCTTGGCCTATGTAAATCTTATCAGCAGAGCTCAGAACTGTTCTGAGCATGTAAGTTGAAATAAGTTGTCTGTTTATAACCACAATTCTTGACCAAACTAATTTAAGCAAAACTGAAAGCAGGGCTGACGGATAAATTCAATTAAAATCAAAAACTATAGGAAATATTACTATTAAAAGGTAATAAAAATGTAGAAACAAAATTATTATTTTAAGAGTATCATTTGCTTTTCAGGAGCAAAAAAATCAAGGTTCTACATCGCGATTCTATGTCAAATGTGTTTTCAAAAGCCAGTAGGGTTTGATATCGCTCTTATTCTAATTTAATCAATTTCTACTGCATTACATAAAAATCATTGAAATGCCGGAAGTCATTTTTGCAACTTTATGGATGGAAAATGCATATAACATTGCCAGAGCAAACCAATGGGTGGATAAATGTAATGCAGCAGTAACCTGTCTCTTATAAACATGTACCGAATTGACAGATGTGTTGATGATAGATAGGTTCAATAAAGAAGTAACCTGTATGGTATAAAACAGTGAATTAAAAGAAGAATAGATGGATAGATAGAATGCAGCAGGTGCCTTCCCCATATCATTCAATGGATTAAACAGATGAATGGATGGACAGATATAATGCAGCAGGTGCCTGCCCCATATCATTCATTGCCTTAAACAGACGAATGGATGGAAAGATAGAATGCAGTAGGTGCCTGCCCCATATCATTCATTTGAATAAACAAATGGATAGATGGAAATATACAATGAAGTATATAGAAGTATAAACTTTTGGTAAATAGATCGATGGATGGATAGATATAACAACGACTACTATCCCATAGGATATCTAAGAATATTATATATTGTTGATATAATCGTAAGAATGGTAAAAGAAAAAGACTTATATCAGGTATTTAGCATGATTATTAGTTGATTATCAGAAACTCCTTGTTTGCCTCACTCGTGCTTGAAAACAAAATGTAGTCTTTATGCTTTCTTTCATATAATACATTATCAGAAAGTGTTAGTTTCATCATATGAAAATCAAAAATCGAGTAAAACCACGACAACAGACAAATTAGTTCTAACTTTTTCAACGTCACACTCATTGGAGTTTTGTAAACCCTTTTTTTTTCCTTCCGTCATGTTTCATTGAAAAGTTCTTTCCGTCAAAAATTGCAAAGATGTGTAATTGAAAACAGTTCATTGGCACTGGTATAATTTGAATCTTTTTATAGTAACAGGCCAATCTCTCATATTAATTATTATAAATCCATTATTATTAATACGTTATTTCAAGCCAAGTCAATAAAAGTCTTGATAATCAAGATATTACATCGAAGGCCAGTTTTGTTCGATGAATGAACTCTAGACACTGAGACAGATTAAGAAGGTTAAAGATAATTGTAACATATGAGAATGTCTTTAGTGACTGCCAATTAAAATATTCTAAAATATGCAGTTGATGAGGAAAAAGTTAATGATCGTAACGACTCGTAAACACCGACTATGTAGCCTTGCTCTAAATGTTCTTATCGATCGTATGTTGTAAATGTCGATCGTAACTCGATTGTTATAGTTGATCTTTCAAATACTTTTGATGGATTTATGGATCGCTGGGATCACAAAACTCTAAAAGGCAAATAAAATATTATAACACGACTTCAATCTTTTTCAATTTCTGACATTTACTTAATTATATTTTACTTTGAAAATACTCTGTTTTAGGTTATATAAGTACCATTTAATTCTATAGATATATGACTGGCGTTACGTGATAAGAAATCGACTTCTTCTTACAGATCTCTTTCTATTCTAACTTTGGAAATTAATGGAGCTTGTCTTCCTTCGATTCACATATCAATTGTTCGGTTACCATCCATTTGATTCATCTCTCATCAGTTAAACTTTCTAAAACTTTCAATTCATCCATCCATCCTTTTTCTCTTATCCTTACAAGACATACATTTTATTATCATTCAAAGACTAGTTAGTACGTTGTCATTAAGCCATTCCGCCATAGTAAAGTTTATTGTAAATTAAATGTAGCTATAAATTGGTGTTCTCAAGCAGCTTTGCTTCTATGCGATAAGGTGGCTGAGTGGTATAAAGCGTTACCACAAATAGACAGCTATTAGTGAGCTGGTGCTGAATATATTCGATTCGAATCCTGAATCTTTAGTATGTTAAAACTTCGGTGTGGTATAGCATAAAGATAACATATTTACAATTCAATCTAACGAACCCCTGTTAGACACTCGGTAAGACCAATTCTTCATACACTACAGTCTGCCTTGGTTGTATTAAGGGAACACCAGTTGTGCGTTAGCGGGACTCGGAATAATAGCTACTACAGTTGTAGTTGACTGCCGCCATACATAAATAAACCCACTAGGATCACAGTTTGGTAAGGACATTTTTGGCGTTATGTTTCGTGCTGAATTCTTAATCTTAGCTTATTTTATTCTACATAGAATCTGTGTGCTTCCGTAATGCGGATACTAACAACAAATAATAACATGTTTGATTCATTAGTATAACTTTAATGGATAATTTAAATTTTCCAAGTTTTTATAATAAAAACGGCTACTATAGTGCGGTTTATTAGTCTAATATCTGTTATTGATTGATACAAACCAGAGAAAGAGCTTTTATAAAGTGGTAAAGATGAACGAAAATTTATAGAGAATAGCTTTTACAGTAAAACTATATTACATTATTCTTGTAATATGTATTATTCATGCCATTAGGAAAAGTAATTGAATTCAATTTTATTGCAACGTCACACTTAGGTCGACATTTTATAATAAACCGTTTCCATTGCACAGTTATATTGCCATTGTCATCGCTTTTCATCGCCCGATTCTTGTTATGGTAAATACACAAAACAGTCAATCAGTCAGTCAAAACATATTCATGTAAGAAACCTGGTAGAAATTATGAGGAAATTATAAGGCGCACTCTAGAAGTCGCAAAATTTTAAGATAATTTCAGCGCTCTAGAAAGAACAGAAAGAAGGGAAAAAGCATACTCTCTATGATATTTTCTCTTAATTATGAATGATTCACTAATCTTTCAAATGAATCCAATTTAAAGTATCTCATATCATTTTTTGATACACAATGTCGATGATGTCAATGTCGTCAGTGGCCCAGCAAGGTGTATTTTTATTCATACGTTGATGGATACAAGCTAACACTGATTGATTGCAACATGATGATTTACTGACAAAAAGTGATGTAAAATATTGACAATTTAAAGTCGATATGATTATTGCAATTGATCTTTCAAAAGCTGGGCTTATGAATATGGTTTTGAATTGCTTTGCTCGTAAGCCCTTAAAAGACAATTAAATAATAACTCAAAGACTTCAAACAGAGCACTGATTATATGATTGATAGGTTCATATATTCTTAACTTAAACATTTGATGGGACTTGAAATAAAACAGGATTATGAACAATTATCTTGATATTAAAAGCATTATGATACGTACTGTTAGTTATTTTTAATCTTGTAAATATATACCAAAATTAGAGATGCAAACTTGTCTTTTTCTATTATGCTTTGGATTATGCAAATGTTATATTTTAATTATCTTATTTTTACTTTAATGACAAACTTATTCCATTTTCATATTTACATACAATCTATTCATCGACACTTTTACCTGCCTTTATAAATTTATCTTATATTTTTGATTTATATTTTGATTGAGGTTTTTGATCTACTGATAAAATATCTTAGATATAAATGATAAACTTGCTTTAAGCTAACTACTGTTAACCTTTTTTCTGCGAGGACTGATTGGTAGGTTAGTTTGTAGGACGTTTCTGATTGGTAGGTTAGTTTGTAGGAGGTTTCTGATTGGTAGGTTAGTTTGTAGGAGGTTTCTGATTGGTAGGTTAGAATAAGGTGAAATGTGTTTCGTTTTGAAATCTGGTTGGCAATCATTTCAGGATATAACAATTCATTTGTCTATTTGTCCTTGCCATCAGTACATCAATCAATATATCTATTCAATTGTTCTTAAAGATATATGTGCTGAAGTAGAAATTGCTTTCAATTATAACTTTTTTGAAAATGAAATGACGAAAATAAATCAAGTGAAAAATGTTCAATTAGTACATTAGCACTTAAAAGTTACTTCGTTGAATTAAAATGAAAGCAATCGGCAATAATGAAAAACCATTTCCATGATTATCTAGATTTGATTTATTCTTATATGCTAAAGCAAACCAAGAACTACCAAAGAACAATTCACTTTTTGCTCGTATTCAGTATTTTACAGATTATCACAATTCTTGTTATTGGAAAAAAAAATGTAAAAAATAAAAAATTTGAGGTTTGGTTATTTAATATTTATATTTATATTAACAACAATTTGTATAGAGATAACACTCCCACTAATATAATATTTTCCTTAGTACCGTAATATTTTCCATAGTACCATAATGTTTTCCATAGTACCATAATATTTTCCATAGTACCGTAATATTTTCCATAGTACCGTAATATTTTCCTTAGTACCGTAATATTTTCCTTAGTACCGTAATATTTTCCATAGTACCGTAATATTTTCCATAGTACCGTAATGTTTTCCATAGTACCATAATATTTTCCTTAGTACCGTAATATTTTCCTTAGTACTGTAATATTTTCCTTAGTACTGTAATATTTTCCTTAGTATCGTAATATTTTCCTTAGTACCGTAATATTTTCCTTAGTACCATAATATTTTCCTTAGTACAGTAATATTTTCCTTAGTACCGTAATATTTTCCATAGTACCGTAATATTTTCCTTAGTACTGTAATATTTTCCTTAGTACCGTAATATTTTCCTTAGTACTGTAAAATTTTCCTTAGTACCGTAATATTTTCCATAGTACCGTAATATTTTCCTTAGTACTGTAAAATTTTCCTTAGTACCGTAATATTTTCCTTAGTACTGTAAAATTTTCCTTAGTACTGTAATATTTTCCTTAGTACCGTAATATTTTCCTTAGTACCGTAATATTTCCCTTAGTACAGTAATATTTTCCTTAGTACCGTAAAATTTTCCTTAGTACTGTAATATTTTCCTTAGTACCGTAATATTTTCCATAGTACCGTAATATTTTCCTTAGTACAGTAATATTTTCCTTAGTTCCGTAATATTTTCCTTAGTACTGTAATATTTTCCTTAGTACCGTAATATTTTCCTTAGTACTGTAATATTTTCCTTACTACTGTAATATTATCCTTAGCACCGTAATATTTTCCTTAGTACTGTAATATTTTCCTTAGTACCGTAATATTTTCCTTAGTACCGTAACATTTTCCTTAGTACCGTAATATTTTCCTTAGTACTGTAATATTTTCCTTAGTACTGTAATATTATCCGTAGTACCGTAATATTTTCCTTAGTACTGGAATATTTTCCTTAGTACCGTAATATTTTCCTTAGTACCATAATATTTTCCTTAGTACCGTAATATTTTCCTTAGTACTGTAATATTTTCCTTAGTACTGTAATATTTTCCTTAGTACTGTAATATTTTCCTCACTACTGTAATATTATCCTTAGTACCGCAATATTTTCCTTAGTACCGTAATATTTTCCTTAGTACAGTAATATTTTCCTTAGTACCGTAATATTTTCCTTAGTACTGTAATATTTTCCTTAGTACTGTAATTATAACTTCTAAAGTTATTTCCGTTTCTAACTTTGACGTTAGCCAATGGAAACGGCTCATTGGCACTCAAATCGTTTGAATCTTTT
>JAYJMI010130982.1:0-10546 GCA_036873855.1 Sarsia tubulosa
AAAAAGTTCTGAGAAATGAAGTTGTTTTCTACAGAAACTTTGGCTTTGAAAAGTTTCAATATTATTACTGCTACTGTCACTAAACACCATGTTAAAGAGTGTCATCATAAAACTTCTGACATCAATGAAATATGGCCGGATCATTCAGCCTCGTTACAAGTTATACAAAAACCTCATTCAGCCTCGTTACCAGTTATACCAGAAGAATCGAGAAGAAGTAAAGGAATAAGTGACGAAATTGTATACAATGAAGAGATTAGTTCGGAAAGAACAGAATCTAAGAAGAGAAGAAGAAATGCGCTAGTAAACAGTAATGCGAGTAGCGTTCATGAAGACATGAAGCGAGATAAGCCAAGAGCATTTACCATGTGATCCCATGCCACCTGATATTTAAGAACGGATACGTCATGGCGTGGTGTAGAAAGTGCACACTGTGATAGTGTTGAGATAAAAACTTCGACTTATAAAGTGCGAGAAATAATTTCGAATAATAATTCAAGAGTGCGCAATAAACGTAGCGTATGCCACAAGACTGATAAATGTTTGATATTCGTAGTACAGAAACAATACAAGCAAATTTATAACTAATAAAGCATACATCAAATATAACATTTCATAAAAACAAATGAATATTTGTCTGCTTCACCAACAGTTCTGTCTGTTACTTATCTCAACCTCTTACTTTTGTTTTTAATGTTTTATATTCAATTTGTATTAGATTGATAAATATCTCTGCGAAAGCAGCTATTTTAATGAAAAATTATGCAACTCGATATTAAGCCCTAGAAAAGTTACTCCTTATTTCTTGAGGTTTGGGAAACGAGAGAATGTCCGACTTTTTTTTCGTCGTTCAGATTTGTGTATTGTAATCTCGAAGTAGACTAGAATCCTGGAAAGAATATTTTGTGAAAAAAAAATCCCTCCCCCTGTTTTCAATGTTGTTTGAGGAGTTTTCGCTGCCGTATCTTTATTTGTGGCATCGTGACACAACATTGAACTGTGGGGGGAGGGGGAGAGAGATTTAGGCTAAAAATTTACAAAATTCAAATCTTCAAATATTCTCATATATTATCTCCATTCCATTATTTCCATAACTACAATTTAGTCGTTCACTAAAGTTGCGATAAAAAAATGGACATCAAGTGCAGGTTATCTCACGTTTTTCTTGCCTAGTTTTTTTTTGATAATTAGTTTTTTTAAAGTCTAATCTCGAAGGAATAAATCTAGTATACTCATTAATATTAACGTTATTAACCAATTTGGAGATGAATGCTGTGCGCATGAATGGATTCTTTGATGTGGCCTTTTATTCTAACTAATTGCTTACTATTTATATTCTATATGGAGAGATATGCAGAAATTCTGGCCGAAGTGGGGTTCGGACCCACGACCTCCGTGTCAGTACCACGACGCTCTATCCAACTGTGCTACCCGGCCTACACTGACTTCAATGACTTATGTCATTACAAGCTAATGCTATAACTAATGATATACAAACTAAGCTTATTGCTAAAACAAGCAAAAACAATAACTACAATACTTATCAAAACGTTTAGAGGCTACATCGTTTCTTTTAGACATGCTAAATTATGGGTAGTGTTATGATCTTGCCATTGATTCGCGAAAAGGTTTTACAAAAAATGTATATAGTTATGGCGTAAATTATTCAACTGTATTTAACTTTCGAGACGTATTGACAAACGGATGGCTTGGTTCACTCTATCAGTGGCAAGTCAACGCAATCTCAGGTTTTTCTGTATTGTATTGATAAGACACAATCACTCGGTATCAAAGTGAGTACTGCTTACACTCCTATGGAGTAGCGACCGCGAGTGACAAGTTCAACCCAAAGACAAACAAACCGCATCGCTCATCGCGCGGTCAAACAAGGAGCGCGTCTTGCCAACGTGGATCAGGTTGCAGTCAACAAACTAGCTACTGAGACCAATACCACTACATCAAGAGACCAAAGCAAGAAAACACAACTAATAAAAGGGGAAAAAGACGTTTTCGTTGCTACTTTTAACGTTCGAAAACTCAAAAAGGAAGACAATATACCAAAATTGATCTACTCAGCAGGAACAACAAAACATCACATTGTCTGTTTACAAGAACACCGATTCGTACACGATGACCTAGAAACTAAAAATCAGTCCTTTGTAATGTGAAAATTGATAACATGCTCAGCTTCTAAAAATACAGTGAACACATCCATAAGCAGTATTGGCATGCTCTTAACCCAATTGCATACAACACACTTTGGAGCGTAGAGAATATATCCTCGCGAATAATGGTAGCTACTTTCAATAGAAATCCTTAAACTACCGTTATTTGTTGCTACAGTCCAACCAACGTTCAAGAGGGTTCTGAAGTTGAGAGTTTCTATCGTCTGTATAGTCTGTACTAACTTATCATCTGTACCAAGACAAATACCAAAGCACAACATCTTGATGTTTGATGGTGACTTCAACGCACACTTGGGAGAGTCTGATGAATTTAAATACGCCTACAATCTAACCACAAGCAGAAAGGATTGAGATAGCAACATGCATAAAGGATTTCCTAGTGGAAAACATCCTCCTCTGCCTCAGCACAACACGCTGAAGCTCATCATACAAGAACTTTGAAACAGCATATATAAGATCTGCAGCAGAAATCATCTCTTTCAAACCAAAGGTGAAAAATGGATGGCGAATTGCCACATAAGGGCACATAAGGGCAAAACTTAAAAGCACATAAGTGCAAAACTTGTGGGTTGGACGGCATCCCAGCAGAAGTTTGGATAACAGGAGAATTCAATGAGTTCCTAATTGAGTCCTGCAACGCACTGTACCATCGAAAACCAATTGAATCATGGACATAAGGAAGGATACATGTTGCCTTTTCCCAATAAAGGTGATCTAGGTCTGGTTAAAAACTATCGTAGTGTTACATTGACCTCAATAGCAGCAAAGATATACAACCTTCTGTTGTTAAACAGAATTAGACCAGAAATAGAAAAGGCACTACGAAAAAAAAAAAACGGGTTTCGCTCAAACCGATCTATAAAAACACTAAAGCAAAAGTGTGATCACACAAACTTCTTTAATATCACTGATAAAGTTCTCCAGTGAGATACAATAGCACCATATTTATTGATAATATGCTTGGACTACATACTGAGAAAAGCATTAGACTCCAATGTAGATCCTGGCTTCACACAAACAAATCCAAGGAGTCGTCGTTACCCAGCAGTCAAGATAACCGATATAGACTATGCAGATGATCTGGCTGTTTTAGCAGACCACATCAAAAATGTAACATCTCTCCTACACAACATCCAAGAAGTAGCAAGTGAAGTGGTCCCTACATTGGTCTTGTTTATGAGGCCACCACATGAACACTAACATCATCACTCGAAGAAAAGGTCGAATGGTGCTTACACCCGTATGTTCCGAGCAGCACTCAATGTATCCTGGAATAATCACATAACAAATAAAGAACTCTACAGAAACATACCAACAATAAGGTATTGGAACAATAAGGCTTAGGGTGGAACTATTTTTTCTTGTGTTCAATTAAATTTGAAGAACTTTTTTTTCAATAGTAACTTACTAGAACTGATTTTCAAGTGGTGGACCACTTCAAGTCTGTAAACCAATCATGTATCTTAGATTTAATTTAGTGGATATAAACAACTTGCCTCTTTCCATCTAAGTGGCTTTCTAAAAATATAGCTGTTTATTTTTGTTGTTTTAAATATATTAACGGAAATCAATTAACAAGCTAATGATTTGGACTGAAAATCGGCCTTTAATTTGCAACAAAGCCACTCCGGTTATTATTTTTGACCATATGTTTTAGACAATGTAGAAGCAAATTAATTAAAAACGTTCCACTGTCAACCATGTTGTGTCGCCACGGATAACCACTAACCTTCAATAGAAAATGTCCATTTAAAATATTTTACGGGTTACATCACTGACACTTCTTTGACTTCCGGTTATTTTTAAAGATCGAATGGCATATATTAAATTATCAGAATAAACATAAAGGTCACGGTACTGTAGATACAAATTTTACTAAATTCAAAATAGTCATCGAGTTTTTTTTTCAATGAAAATGAAAGCGCAAAAGTTAAAAGAAAGCATGAAATTATTTTTGTTTCTATCATCAATTGGTGTAATATATTGTCAAGGGAATGCTCCAGTAGCTTCAGCCATTAAAGATCAAGGTACAGCAACGGTATGTAACTAACACGTAAAATTACTTCATAAAACTCTACGTAAAATACCACGTAAAATTGCCAAGTAAAATCTTAGTTTTCTGCAAATTTATTTGACCAAGTAAAATGTAGTCAATCAAGACCATAGAGGAAAATTTGGCATATTGGTTGTGTATAACCATATAAGATAAGTATAATATTCAAAAAGCTTTTAGCCAAAAGTCGCAGCCTCATAAAATATTGATTTTAGGTTATTTTTCTTCTCTTCTAAATCTAAAGTTCACTTCTATCAGGTTGACTAATTTTCGTCAATTTTTAAAAAACTATTAAAAACCTCTTAATTACTTTTAAAAGTTTGTTTCATCACATGCTTTCTTTGTTATAATTAATTTTTTAATTTTTTTTTGGCTTTTGGAAATTTAACTACTTGATGAGCCGATAAAATCCCTTATAACTTAAAGGGCAATGTCAGAGGTGATGCATTGCCTCTGATATTGCTGAAATTTACGCAGCATAAAATTAAAGTTCGAGTTCTAGCTAACCAATTTAAGTTATACATTTTTAAAAAGCCAGTAAGATCTTTCTAATATTCAAACGTTTTTTTAAAATGGTTGCCTTTTATAAAAGTTATAAAACTTTAAAGTTTGGGTTATTCTCTTTTTTTTGATAATTGCCTCATGAAGTAATGAGATATTAACGGGAATAAAAATCTTGAAGTAGTTCTAGATGATTTAAGTAATTTACTTTCCTTGTAGATCCTAAATTCTGATTGGTGAAAATATATAAAAAAAACCTACGGTGGCGTACGGTTTTGGGAAAAACCACTGTTTTCACCTGAAAAACACACATATTATGATAGTAATGACTTAACAGTTTTGGTATTTGTTTGACAGTTGTTTCTGTTTTGGTTCAATAATTTTTTTTAACTCTCAAGAAAACTCAATCAATATTGAATTACTTTACTACGTAAAGCAGTGTGTTTGGATCATTTATTTGGATTCCCTAAATAGCATTTAAAACAAACTGCAACTGGTTGAAATAACATGCTATAGTTATTTAAACAAATAACTAGCCTACAATTATAGACCTCGCTCAACAAATCACTAGCCTACAATTATAAAACTCGCTCAGAAAATAAATAGACTACAACTTTAAACTTCGCTAAAATAATTACTACCCTACTAGCCTAGACCTAGATCATCTCGCTAAACTAATAACTAACCTACAATTAGTTATTTGCTTTTTCATTAACAAAGCTTTTCTGGCATCAATTGGTAAAATAATTTTGAAGGAAATAAAAAAATTGTAACAAAATAACAAGTTGTTCTTGTTATTTTGTTACAATTTTTTTATTTCCTTCCAATATTAATAATCCAGTTTTTGTTATAACTTTTCCTACTAAGATTCATGCAATATGTTGAAACCCTACCATTTATTACCATAAAAACAATACTGAAAACAATCCTTTGAACTTGAATGATTTTTCTTCTTAAGTGTAAATGGACTGTCTATCATTATTATTATTAAACCCATCTTAAAATATATTACAAACAATAGAGTGTTCCTAATATAATAATATGGCACACTTTAATTCAAAGGTGCGAGGGACCTGTGTAATGTACAGGCTACGAACGTTGAATTACTGATACACTACTTATGATTTTATCGAGATCATTGTTATCAGTATTTTCCTCAAATCTATCATATCTATTGACTCTTTAAAGTACTTGCATTGAAATCAAAAATGTTGAGTTTCATTTTCGTTTTTACATAATTAAGATTGTTAATAGATTGTTTATTTCTTTTTTTTTCATTTTAGACTTTCCTTAAAAGATTTGGATATTATAACTCCTTCTCGAGTTTTTCTCCCAAACAAGAACTTGAAGCAAGTCTTACACGATTACAAGAGTTTGCTGGACTTAAAGTCACAGGTAGGGTTCAAAGTCCAATCTTCTTATTCTACTAAATTAAACATAGTGATGATTCCAACGTTGCATATTCACTACGTATGTTAACCCTGTTTGACATGTAGTAGAATGTACTAGAATTATACTGCAATTATACTGATATGCTCCAATTATGCGCCCTATTGTTGTCACTAATGGTTACTTCATCAAAAAGGACGACAAAAAGTATTTTTAAAAATCTTTGTGAGTGTCTTCCGGAAGTTTCAAAATCTTTGTTTGCTCCAAAGGCCGTATAAACCCCTTTAAAGAGGCCAGGCTAGTCATCTAACAAGTAAGTGGCAACATTATTAAAGCTTGTAGAGATAATCATTCATGAAAATAAATGTTGATCAATACAATGAGATCTACATTAAAGAAAACAAAATAAAGCAACCGTGTTTTTGACTATATCTTTCAGGCAACCTCGATGTTGCTACGATTAAACAAATGAACACACCACGGTGTGGAATGCTTGATCCAATCATTAAAGTAAAGAAAAGTAGAAGAAAAAGAAGATTCATTTTACAAGGGACTGCATGGAAAAAGGTTATACTGACTATTTAAAATCTATACTTCATTTCGTTCTCAATAAGCAATAGATGACAGGTTAGCATACACTGTTTATAGTCTGAATTATATGTCGCTCTTCACCAATTAACTCATTGTATGTTATTGAAAGACATTTCAGAATTACAATTTGTCCTTCAACTCTAAAATCGTAAACCAGTGCTTTCCAAAGGAGAGAAAGCACAGAGAAAATGCTATTACACAAAAATTAAACTCTTGTTTTTCATTGCGCTTATGAGTTTTCTATTGTTATAAATCGTGGTTTTGAACACCGTAAAATTTAGTCGAATAAATTTGAAGCGGGAAGAGTTAATGCTAAAAAACATCTTGTATTGAATCTTGTTGCTTAAAAATACTGAAAAAAGCGTTTTTTTTCTAAAAGACAAAACAAATTAAAACATATGCATACGACATATACGAGTTTTTAAAATCAATATTTAAGTTGTTTTAGTTTCACAGAAAAATTATTTTTAAATGCAATATTGAATAACGTTTAAAAATAAAACATAAAAAAAAATTTATTCCAATCAGTCACCTCTATCTGTTTCGTTGGTTTCCATTTACATTTGTTATTGAATAATTTGAAAATAAAAATTTTCAATTAAAATAGCAATAAAAGTACCATATTTTTTATCAAACTTACTTAGTTGTAAAAATTCGTGACTAAAATTTTAATAGAAATTATATAATTTCTTATATCTTTTTAATACGTCAAGCCAGTGTTTAATTTGAATATTTTGAAATATCTAAACATTTCAATGTATGTGCCCAGTACGTTTATGTTTCTTATATAAACTCGCTGGTTTACGAGTTTGCTTCAAGTCCAAATGATCAAGTTTTATAATTAAGTCTGCTACTTAATAAACTAAGTAACTAAGTAACTTTATTACTACTCATAGACATTATTAACATGGCGTTTGGTCAACAGAGGGCGTACGTTAGATATGACCACCATCAAAATAGTAATGAACAAAGCTTTTAACTTATGGAGTACAAATACAAATATAGATTTCAAAGAAATCACGAAAGGCGAACCAGATATTTACGTTCGCTTTGTAACGTTTTTCCACAATGACCCGTACCAGTTTGATGGACAAGGTGGTACCCTAGCTCATGCTTTTTATCCACACAACAACAAAGGACTTAGTGGGGACATCCATTTCGACGATGCGGAAGAATATACGTATAAATCACCTTATGGTAGAAACCTCCTGTGGGTGGCCACTCATGAATTAGGTGAATTAAAAACTTTACTTTAGATAGTTATTTTACGTTTGCAAAAGAGCAATTTATCGATAAAGAAAGAATATACCTGTTTCATTAGAATCTAATGAAATTTTAGAGATTTCCCTTAGATACATACACCCTTCACATAGAATCATTTCTTGCTGAATATATGACTAGACTTAAACACTGAACCAAGATGGATGTTGACTTTATATGCTATTTCTTACACTAGGTCATACACTAGGATTAGATCATTCAAACACACGTGAGGCCGTCATGTTTCCCTGGTATACAAAGTACAAACCTGGGTTTGATTTGAACTATGATGACATCAGCGCAATACAAACGTTATATGGTAAGTGACTAAACTATTAAAACAACCTTGACTTTCTATGAAGTAGATATTAACAACTGAACTATAGAAGTATTTGTAACCATTTATTTGCGCAGCTGAATAATAGCAATTTGAAATGGGTTAACCATTTTAAATAAAGTTTAGAGATATGTCGGAGACCTTAGCCATTAATCAGTTATGAAGGTCTCTTTTTTTGTTTTGAAGATTAAAAATATCAAAAACACTTATAGGATCTAGAGTTACTCCACTGATACCGAAACCAAAAGTTAAAACTATTGAATTAAAAACCACCGAAAGTACAACAACAACCACAAGAAAAACAACAACAACAACAACAACAACTAGAAAGCCGATAACTTACAAAACATCGTGTCCTACTTCAACAATCACTGTTCGATATTTCAACAGATTCGTTCAAAAAGAAGTGATTATAACTGAAAATGAAAAGCTGTATCTAGTGAACCGTAATGGTGGTATATACTATGGCCCACTATCAGCAAGAGCTTTTCTACCAAGGTTTAGGATTCGTGATAAAATCAGTGCAGCTTTAGATACTTTTCCTATGAATGGAGAGAAGACGACAATATTTTTTGCAGCACAAAAGTAAGTGTTGGATACATCATACATACTCAACTAAATCAGTTTCATATAAAGAATAGAATATTATCCCAGAATAATAAACTGTGACAAATGATAAAGTTGCTAACAATTCTATCATTTTCTAATATTTTCTAACATTTGGTCTATAATGTAAAATGAAAATACAAAAATATGTATATTTTCTAAAAAAATAAGACAAAACTTTAAAATGCATTTTAGTAATACAAAAAAAAAGCCTTGTTGATCTATTATTGACACCAGAATAAAAAAACGACAATACTGCGTTTTTTTCACAAAGACCAAGACTAGACTAATCTCTCTTTTTATTATCAGTTTTATAATTTCAATTCTAGAAGTCGTATGGATTTTTTTTACGGAAAAGTAACTCAGACTCCAGTCAAGCGAAGGTTTTTTGCATAGTATAATCTTTAAAAAGACACATTTTTTTTATTTATAAAATCTTGTTTTAGTTACTACATTTATTCTCACTTCCGATTCATCTCCGGTCCGCATAGCATAAAAAGCAGACGCGGTCCCCTTGGTATAGCATTTCCGTCATGGGTAAATCAAATCGACGCAGCATTGACATGGCAACGTAACAAAGAAACGTACTTCTTCTATGATCGATTCTATTGGAAGTATGACAGCAAAAACAGAAGATTCCATTCCGGTTACCCGAAACTCATATCAGCCGGATTGAAAGGAGTTCCGAACGGAGTTGATTCTGCTTACAGTTCAGTCGAAGAGAAAGTCACTTATTTCACCAAAGGCAACAATGTGTATAAACTAAACGACTAGTAAGTAGTTTTTCTTTTCACCAACTTGATAAAGTATCATTAATTTTATAAGGTAATTTTTAAAAAAATCTTACAACTATGATTTGATTAGCCATCTTTCCGACTTTATCAAATTTCAAAATATGTATTATATATAAAAACAACATCATCAAAATATGTATTATATATAAAAACAACATTTTACACAGTACATTTTTCATAGTACATTAGCTCGAATTTTATTATGTTTTATGAGATAAATCAATACACCGTTTTGTAGTCTCAGTTCCGTTCCTCAAAATACATCGAGAACAAATGTGGTTAATAGTTACTAATTGTTTTGTCGAGCACTTGTCACGCTTTTGGTATTGTTTCTTGTGTAATTTAAGGAACGGAACTGAGACTATAAAACGGTGTATTGATTTTTTTTACGATGAAGTGGTTTATTTTCTGTCACAAACTCATATAACATCCAAGATAGTTTTCAAGGCTTTATTATGATCTTTCTTAAAAGCAAATAAATATTCTGGGAACGAGATTGTATATGATTAAACATTGTTATATTGTAGTTATGTGAAAGTTGATAGTACGTACCCGAAACACATCGGTGAAGAGTGGTTACGTTGTGGAAAAAGTACAGAGTGGCAAAAAGCTGGTGCTTTAGCGATTGGAGCTATCGGCGAAGTGTCTATTGTAAAGGGAAAAGATCCATAAATCAAATCAAAAATAAAGTTGAAATAATTTGTTTGTTATCAGTAATGTAATAAAGGATTAACTAAAAACAAGATTAATATAAAACTTGTTTCTTTGGTAGATTAGTTTATATAAAATGTTAATAAAAGTGTGATTTTTTCCCGTTAGTATATTTGGA
>JAYJMI010131093.1:0-19823 GCA_036873855.1 Sarsia tubulosa
AATTTGAATATAAGTTCTGGTTCAACTGAACTAAAAATTAAACTTAACGGGGATCCATTGGCAATTTATCCCTTGTTGTTTTGTAAATTATTTTTTTGATTATCATAATTTTGATTTTATATTTAACTACATCTAGACCAGGAGCATATGATGCAAAAAATCCACCTAGATCTAGAATAATTTGTAATGGTCCCAGATTGTAGCCTAGGTACTTAAGCTCAGAAAATGTTTGGTAAACAGGCTATAAATTGAGGTGTGGCTCTTCGTTGATCTCCTTTGCTTATTGGAATTAAGGTTTTTATTCAAAAATGTTTTTTTCAAATATCAACAACAGATCCTCTAGTTGCAACCGGCTTGAGGAGCAGATGAAGAAAAATGTATTTAAAACTTTTTTTCCATATCTGGTTATGATTACAGGGACTGTACCTTTGTTATTAAGCTTGAAACAAAAGAATACAAAAGAATATAACAAATGAAATATGCTGATTAATGTTTGAAATCTCTCCAGCTAAGATATGATAGCTCTTTTTTTTGACATTAAGATTATTTTTGAATAGCACTGCAAAGGAGAGCTCCGGAGATCCGCTCCTCCGTTTTAGCCTGTTTATCAAACATTTTCTGAAACTTGAATACCTAGGCTACACTCAGTTAACTCAGTTAAAAGTATTCTAGATCTAGGTGGCTAATTCACACTATGTACTCCTGGTCTAATCCATGCCCTTTTTAAAAAATTATTAACGATTAAATTACACTTATCAGTTGAATTTTAGAGAGAAAAGACATTTCTTTAGTAAATATGTGTAGAGGTAGGGTCAGATATTTGTACCCACTTTGTGGCTAGTAATAGGCCCCCTGCCTTTTAAAAAGGTATAAAACCTAGACGAAAGAGAGTAAGATGGCAGCAGGGTTAACAAGGTAGAAGAGTTAAATTTTTTCGATAATTTTTTTTAACACTATAGATTGAAATTTTTTTCAATCTCTATCGTGAATAATGTGCTACAGAATTTAAACGATAAACAGGTGTGTTTTATCGCAAATCGTGTCCACTAAGAAAATTTTAATTTTATTTATAATAACTATTTGCGATGCAGATTTTTGGTTCAGTATGCATTGCAAGTATTTGGTCCAGTGGACACCCAGCTTTAGGAACTTTATTTTTCCCCCTTATTGGTTCCACATTCTTTTAAAATTTATTCTTAGTATTCACATACAATTTTCAAATTTCATTATTTACTTTCATTTTTTAGATATAACTATAAAATTAAATATTTATTAAATATGCGATTGAAGTAATGATGGCAAAATGTTTTGTCGTCTATATTTTATTAATCCTGCTAATTTTTGGATTAAACTGTGACGATGAGGATATAATTGAGTTTACCATTCAAGAGGAGCAACCGGAAGGAATTATTGTTGGTCGAATAAATGAACCGTTTACTTCGGTTGAGCAACGGAATTATGAAAATGTTTTTTTAGTCAATCCTAAAAATGGTTATATCATAACAACAAAGCTTATCGATAGAGAAACTTTAAGTAAAAATATTATTAAAAATGGTTACAGATTTAAAATTATACTTGATAAAACAAAAATTATAACGATTATAGTTCATATAACAGATATTAATGATAATCTTCCTGAGTTTCCAATAACTAAACTTGAGTTGTCTTTATCAGAGAGCACATTAAATAACAGTAATATAGAGATCCGACCAGCTAAGGATATAGATAGCCCACCAAATGCTGTTACCCAATATAAAATTGAATCTGGTGATATTAATGATAATTTTGATATAATAAACACAAAACCTGAAAACTCATTGTACTTAAGGCTTAAAAAAAGTTTAGACTTTGAAAAAGTAACAGAATTGTTTTTGAAAATATCAGCTTGTGATATTGGACTCCGCAAATGTGATTACACAAATGTTCATATTATAATCATTGATGAAAACGATAATAAACCTGAATTTGAACAAGATATCTTTTACGTATCCATATATGAAAATGTGACATTTAGTGATGAAGTATTTCAAGTTCAAGCTACAGATGCAGATAGTGGCGACTTTGGGCAAGTTACATATTCTTTGGCAGACATAAACGATAAATTTGGTATAAACTATTTCACTGGTCAAATATTTATTCAAAATTTAGTTGATGCTGAAAAACGTGCTTCTTATTTACTGATACCAATCGCATCTGATAAAGGTAAACCACCATCAAGAACAAGTTGCAAAATTAGCGTTACCATTTTAGACTGCAATGATAACAGACCAAATATTAATGTATTATTTTTCATGGATGGAGATTTCCATGTAGTTGAAAATGAAAACATTGATACACAAATTGCAAATGTTACAGTTTGGGATAAAGATAAGGACAAACAAAACAATCAAGTTGAAATATTTCTTTTTCAGGTGAATTCCGACTATTTTTATTTAAAACCAATCAAGCATTTGATATATGGGATATATGTAAAACAAGCTGTAGATAGAGAGGAAATACAGAGTCTATTAATACAGTTGCAAGCTAGAGATAACGGAAATCCTTCTCTTGCAACTACGCTTGACATCACCATGAATGTAAAAGATGCTAATGATAACTCCCCTGTGTTTAAAGAATCAAATTATAACGTAGAAATACTAGAATCAACAAACATAGGCCACAGTTTACTTCAACTACAAGCTACTGATAAAGATATTGGACGTAATGGAGAAATCACTTATTCTATTTATCCACCTAACACATGGTTTACTGTAAATCAAACAACAGGTTTGATTTATCTCATCAAAACTATTGACAGAGAAGAAATACCTTCGCTAACGTTTAATATTAAAGCTGAAGATAATGGTGATCCACGTCATGAGGCTTATGGTGCTGTTTACGTCAGTGTGAAGGATGTGAATGATAATGATCCTATGTTCCCTTTGAAAACTATCACATTTAATATATTGGAAAACAACAAACCTGGAGTGGTGATTGGTAAGTGAAGATTTACCTGATTGTTTTATAGCTAAAGATAATGAGTTGGTTAATCTAAGACTATTTCAAATTCATCAAGTTAAACACATACCATTATTAAATATAAGTTCTCTGTAAAGCTCAAATAATATATTCTGTAATTGACCAGGCACACCAGTATGGCTTCTAAGCTTGAATTTCTTTAGAGCCTTGCAGCCCAGGACCCAGTAAATTGCGTTCTGTTTTCTTCTTGAGATAAGGTAGCATAAATAATGCTTCTACTGCCAGTACCTAATATCTCAAGGATCAAAAGGTCAATTTTTGTCCAAAAAATCACATATTTTTGAATATCTCAATATTTGATCGTTAGATTTTTTTAAAATTTTGCGCAAAGTTCAAGGGTAATATATGTACAAATCTGACATAGGGGTTATGTTACTGAAAACTTCAAAATATCGAATTTTTAACCATCGGTTTTTCCATATAACACAAATCTCCAGAATCACTCATTATTTTTTTCTGTTTTTTTGCATGAAGTTAAAACAATGTAGAAAAGTGACGATGCCAGATTTTTTAGGAAACTCTTGTTGTCATGGAACAAGGTCAAAAGTTACCCAAGATTGATTGAAAGATTTTAATAATATTTTTGCTAATATTCATATTGCATTGTTATCATAAACTTTTTCTGCATAAAGAGTTATTAAAAAAATCCGGGGTTCCATTTAGTAGTTGATTCCTTGTTTTGCATGAAGGTAGAACTTAATGGAAGGGAAAAAATGACAATAATCCAGTATTACCGAAAAATCTTGTTTGCACATTTGCAACTGGTGTCAAAAGGTCAAAATTTATTATGTAACTCGTAAAATTTAATTTTATCCTCAGTCCCCAGCTTTGCCGAAAGGGATCCTATACTCTGTCTGTCTGTACTGTATGTCTGTAGTCGGTAACACTCAGATCTCAGAAACCGCTAATTAGTTTTTTCTGATTTTTTGCATGAAGTTAAACAGTCATAAATAAAGAAAAGTGACAGAGCCAGAATTGGGGTCACAAGGTCAAAATTTTGGGTTAAATTGGCATTTTGCATGATATCTCATGCTAGAAAGTACCAATTCATTTGTACATTTCTACAATGATTGATATTAGTAAAATGGAGTATTTAATCCTGTATTTTCTTCATAATTCCGCTTATTTGCTGTATTAATTTTCAAGTACCAATTTTCAAGTATTAATATTGATGCAAAGATTTTAATATTGTTTTTTAGTGGAATGTCTTTTAATGTATTCTTTACAAGTTTTTGCAATTCTGCTGAAAGGTTGAAATGTCAATTATAGAAGGCATTTAGATAAAAGCTCTTATTAAACTAAACTAATAATTAACCTTTCCAGTTATTCACTAGCTGTTTATCCCTTGTTTATTTATTCATGAATTTAAACGGTCATAAATGAAGAAAAGTGACAGAGCTGGAATTGCAAAGTACCAATTCATTTGAACATTAGTTCATTCATTTGATCATTTGTCCAATTTCTTCAAAACTATATTAAATTCTTTACATCGACATTAATACTGGAAAATTGGTACTTGAAAATTAATACAGCAAATAAGCGGAATTATGAATGAAGAAGAGTGAAAGAGTCAGATTTTGTAGAAAATTTCTCTTTCCATGGAAGTAGGTTCGAAAGGTCAAATTTGCCTCAAAATTGATATTTTTTCAATATATCTCAAGATCTGTTCTTCAGATTTTTTAATTTTTTTGTACAAAGTTAGATATACGTATAAGGTATAAATTGACTTAGGTGTCATGATTCTGAAAATTCCTGTTTGTGCAAAACTGGATTCAAAACGTCAAAGTTTGTTGGGTAACCCAGCTATCTCGGGAACCGCTCTTCATTAATTTAATCTGAATTTTGCATGATGAAGTTAAACAAGTAATGAATGAAGAAAAGTGAAAGATTCATATTTTTTAGTAAATTTCTTGTTTCCATGGTTACAAGGTCAAAAGGTCAAATTTGGTAAATCTCAAGATATTTTCATTTTCTTTTCATCTTTTTCACAAATAATCTATCCTGGGAGTCCACTGGTAATTCATCCCTTGTTCATTATATTAAGGCTTAGGCTTAGATGTTATTTCTTTTTCCTGTGGGTCCATTAGTTCTTTAGTAATTTATCCTTGTTATTACATGTTAAGTTCTAAATTACGTTGTTATATATATCTTTGCACTATTTTAGAGAATTTTAAAGTGTTCCTAATATAATAATATGACACATTTTAATTAAAGATGCAAGGGGTCTGTGTAGTACAGGCTACGACCGTTGGATTACCAACTCTTATGATTTTATTAACATCATTGTTATTATGATTTTCTTATGATTGTAATGATTGACATCTAATATTTGAGTTTCCATGCATTCAAGCAGTCTCTTTTATTGCATAATGAATTTGAACAGTTAATTTAAATAATAGAAATCTTTTTGGACTCCCTGTTTAGCTGTCCTATAAATTCAATCATGCCTGGTGTTCGTTCGTAATACAATTTTTAATTGGCTCATTAGTTTTTTACTGATTTTTTGTATGATGTTGGTGCCATATGCGCTCGAAATTAACAGTAAGGTAAAAAATGACATTGCTTTTTATCTCAAGTTCTGTTTCTTACATTTAGCAAATTTTTCACGATTGTAAAACATAAATAGATGTAAAAAAAATAGCATCACACTTTATATTAAAAAAAGACGTAATTTGTGCAAGCAAATCAATAATAAGGGAGGTAAAGAATGGTGCTATTTCTTATTTCTGTAAGCATTTGTTTGTGCAAGCGAGGCAAGTTTATTCTAAAAACTGCAATCTTTTATAAATTTTAAACAGAAAGTTTTTCAGTAAATACAAGCATATGAAAGTTCCTTTTTTCGACAAAATTTCTTGGGTACAATTTTCGTTTTCATTCAACACATTTACGACCATAATATTTTTTTGTTCCAAAAGTACTTTAGAGAACTTTATATAGTTGCGGTTATTTTAGCACCAAATTTGTATGTATTGCCAAATTACATTCTAGTATGAGACCAACATATTACTATAGATCTTAACCTGATTTCATTTGTTTTTATAGGTACATTAAAAGCTTACGACGCTGACATTCATGGTAGCGAGCAACTCATCTATTCATTTCAAGGGAGTTCACCTCACTTCAATGTCAACAAACTCAATGGTGAGATAACAGCTGTAGTATCATTTGACCGAGAAAAGCAATCTGAATATAAAATCACCTTAATAGCGACAGATGGAGGTGGTAGAAATGGTAGCATTGAAATAAGTGTTCAGATAATCGATGTGAATGATTATTTACCAAGATTTGAAAGTTCGTCTTATAATTTAACAATTCATGAAAATTTCCCAATACTTCATGAAGCTGCCCGTATAACTGCTATCGATTTAGACGAAGGCGATAGCGCTAGTATGAGATATTCAGGTATTAATTTAGGAAGGACATTCTCCATTGATCAAAATTCAGGTGCTATTATTTTAAATCGCAAATTGAAAATCAAAAGACAAAATGTCTTTAAATTTACTATTCTAGTTTATCCGAAAAATGGTAAAATCGAACAAAATAATTCAGCAAGCGTTCAAATTAATATTATTCCCGCTAACGACAAACCTTTAGAGTTCGAGCAACCTCAGTATCATTTTAAAATGAACGAAAACAACGAATTGAATCATTTCGTTGGATCAGTACAAGCTAGACGTGCTGATTCTGGTAGTGAAACATTTATAAGTTATGAAATTGTTAGAGGTAAACGTTATGACGTAGTAAAAGAAAAAGTCTTCAGTATAGATGGTAATGGAGATATTCGTGCTGAAAAGCTTATAGATTATGAATCGAGAAATTTATTTAAATTACGAATCTCTGCTACAGACACGCTTGATGAAAGACCGCGAACATTAGTAACTGTTTTTATACGTATCATTGATGAAAATGACAATAAACCAAGATTTGTAATGCCCAATAATTATTTAACAGTGAGCGAAGGTGTTGCCATCGGTCATGTGGTTTATACTTTTAAAGCGATTGATTTAGATAGTGAAGAGAACGGCAAAGTGACTTACAGAATTGTAAATAAAACTGTTCCGTTTAATGTAACAAAACAGACCGGTCAAATCATAACATCCGGTTCTCTAGATTACGAAGAAGTAAAATCTTTCGATATTTTATTAGAGGCATCAGATAATGGTACACCATCAATTTCATCAGCTATTATGATTCATATTGAAGTCGAAGATGTTAATGATAACCCCCCAACATTTTCACAACCCTCATATCAAGTTCACGTGAAAGAAAACACCAAAAGTGGAACTTCAATATTAAAGTTACATGCCTATGATGGTGATTCACTAAAAAATGGCGAGTTTACTTTTTACATGGACCAAAAATATGATTACGAACAACTTTTATTATTAAATGGAGAATTGATATTACGTAAGGAGTTAGATCGAGAAGTAAAGAGTACATATTTAATCAGTGTGCGTGTACGCGATAAAGGATTGCAACCTCGGGAGACTGAAACGATGATTACGATAATTGTTGACGATATCAATGACCAGGCACCAGTCTTCCAATATCCTTCGTACACATTTGAGATTTTAGAAGAGATGCCACCTGCTGAAATTGCGGAAATATTTGCTTCAGATGCAGACAGTGGTGACAATGCATTATTTACATATTCCTTATTGAACGAAAACGATAAATTTAAAGTTGAAATCAAACAGTATCCACATAAATCTGAATACAAGTTTTCATGTTTGATACTAAGTACACGATCATTTGATGCTGAACTCGATGAACCTGTCTATTATTTAAAAATTAACACTACAGATTATGGAACGCCAAAACTAACGAGTCAAACTATTGTAACAGTTAAAATTAAAAATATTAACGATGAGGCGCCGAAATTTTCACGTGATTTACCATATCTCGGTTGTGTTCTAAACGGCACTCCGAAAAATCATTTCATAACAAAAATAATCGCTACAGATGCGGATGTCGAGAAGCTATCAATTCAGTACCAGTTTATTAACTTGGATTCTAACATTGAAAACTCTGTAGATTATTTCTACATAGGTAAAAGTAATGGCACAGTTTATACGAAAACATTGATTAATACTGAGCGGAAATTATTCGAACTCATTGTGGCGGTTTACGAGAAAAGTGATAACATAAGTTTATGTAACATCCAAAAGTTGATTATATTTGTTGTACCAAATGTACCTCGTAAATTCTTCACACAAAATTGTGTACAGTTAGCAATGAATGAGAATCAAACACCGATCAATATTCCAATCTCAAGATTATTTCAACATGATTATTCATACACTGTTGGCAATTACACTCTTATAGAATACAAACATAATCCATTTAAGATCCACTCCTCTACAGGCCTACTACAAACAAAGAAACAACTCAATCATAAATTTCAACCATTTCACCAGCTGGTGGTTACAGCCGATGGGTATAAAGACCGACGTAGTAAGGTTATATACACAGATCAAGTTGTAGTCAATGTGTGCGTGATACCAACTAATCGTTTTGCACCATTTTATCCTAGTAATCCAGAAACGTTTACAGTATTAGAAAACCATCAGTCGATGGTTAAAATCGGTAGTTTCAAAGCACCCATAGATAGTGATACAGGTATGGAGGGCTTATGCATGTACTCTATCATTGAAACTTCACAGTTAGATTTGTCTATTCGTATTATCCCTCCATGGAGTCGAGATGTATATTTAGTCAAGCCGTTAGACCGTGAAAAGATCAAACAATACGATTTGAAAGTTCGCGTCACGGACTTTGCAGTTGATATCAAACAAAGATTATCAAACACGTTCACGTTGAACTTAATCGTTCAGGATGTAAATGATAATTCGCCCATGTTTAAATCGGGTAATTATATGCAGATCTCGGAATATCAAGCGGTTGGGTCGACGGTCTTTAATGTTATTGCAGAGGACCCGGATGTAGGTGAAACTCATACAGATATCAGTTACCATATAATATCCGGTAATTCTAGAGAGACTTTTAAATTAAATGACGTCACTGGTGTTTTAACAACCAATCGTTTACTTAATATCTTTGAACAACAACATTATAATCTTACAATAATGGCGAAAGAATTACGTCACCCTAAAAGTCTACCCAATATAATATCTCTAAATTCCACATATGTGTTAACAATACGTGTTATTGATGTGAACGATAAAATTCCAAAGTTTACAAAAGCAGTATACTATACAAGTATTAAAGAAGGCTTACCTATAGCTACATTTATCTTGCAGTTAAACTCTACAGATGATGATTATAAAGACGAATACAAATATGTACAGTACAAACTAACTGACCATACGGAACTTTTTACTATAGATGAAACTACGGGAGTTGTAACATCATTGCAAATATTCGACCGTGAAGTGGACCAATCGTTTGTTGTCAATGCAGTTGTAAGAAATACTGCATTGCCTTATGGGATAGATCAATGTAAGATTAATATCATGATCGAAGATGTTAATGATCACCCGCCTGTATTCTCTGATGGCAATAATATTGAAATCAAAATTCGTGAAAATTCAGCACCAGATATTATTCATACCTTTGTTGTTACCGATCATGATTTTGGATCCAACGCTCAAAGTTTATTTATACTCAATATCAATAAAGGTTCCAAAAAGTTCAAAATCAATTCAACTACAGGAGATTTATATATGTTGAAAAAGTTAGATCGAGAACGAAGAGATCATTATGAATTTACAGTAGAAGCACATAATATTAAACCCCCTTATTTAAAATCAACTCAAAACGTCACTCTTATATTGTTGGACGAAAACGATGAAAAGCCAGTGTTTAGTAAGAAGTTATACGAAAGTTATATCAACGAAGCTCATACACAAAAATCGGTCGTATTGAAAGTGATAGCAGTAGATAAAGATAAAGGTACCAACGCATTAATCATGTATTCAATTGTACAAGAATCAAAAACAAACACTACTAAATATTTTGAAATTAATGCCGACAGTGGGGAAATATTTTCAATAGCACCAGTTGATTATGAAAAAGAACGAGAGTATAGATTTCAAGTGAAAGCCAGTGGTGTAGGAAGTGATTCATATGATATAGCCGATGTTGTCATCAAGATTATTGATAGTAACGATAACCAACCTGTATTTACTAAGAGTGTGTACGAAGTTACCCTTCATACTATACAATTATTTATGTTAGTAGTGAAAGTACAAGCTTCTGATAAAGATAACAAAGGCGAGCAGAAGTTATTATATTACATTGATCCTTTAAATGATTATTTTGAAATCAATAGTAAAACTGGTGAAATTCATCTAATGAAGACAGATATTATGCTAGGACAATACCATTTAAATGTCAAAGCAACGGATCAAGGTGCACCCCCTTTAATAGGTTTCACGAAAGTATTCATCACCATTGGCAACCCGAATGCCGCTTTTTTAAGATTCCTAAATTCTTCAGTTGTGTTTAATATTGATGAGAATCCCTCCTCAAATACAAAACTTGGTAAATTTGTTGCTACTTCAACTAAAAAAGGTCAAATTATCTACAGTCTAACAGAATCAACAAACCCCCATAATGCATTTCGGATTGGAAAAACATCAGGAGAATTATATATCGCCAATCATACTGTTATTGATTATGAAGTATTTCCAGATTTCTTACTAGGCGTAATAGCTAGTATCTCAACGAGTGAAGGCTATATGAGCACCCATCTTGCGGTTGTAGTGAACATCACTGATATTAACGACAATGTACCCATTATCTTACCCTATCGAGATAAATTTATTTATACCGAACAAGAGATTAACGGACCAACTTATTTTCTATTATACCACGTGTACGATGCAGACTCCATTGATCAAGGCAAGCTGAAAATTGAAATCATATCTGGGAATGAAGATAAAGTATTTAAAATCTTGCTCAACACATTTTATATGTACATTGATAAACCTATTGATTACGAAAAGTATAAAGAGTTTAACTTAGTGGTACAAGTCACTGACGGTGGTAACCCTGTACATCGAAACCAAAGTTACTTGCAAGTTATTGTACGTGATATTAACGACAATCCGCCAGTGTTTAACAACTTATTACCTCTTAATATCAGTGAAGCTACGTTACCTGGGACAATTATTAAAAACATCACGGTAAATGACGTTGATACGAATTCATTTCAAAGATATCATTTACTCCCTTCCTCTCATAACTTATTCCACATCGATACATATTCAGGTGCTTTAGTATTAAAAGAGTCATTAGACTTTGAAGAGGCGAGTAGCTATTATTTAAACATCTCAGTGTACGATGGTAGTTTTAAAATCTTTGGCGAGTTAAGGATTAATGTGTTAGACGCAAATGACAACTCGCCCATGTTTACAAAACACAATTATATTATACCTATTAAATCAACATTAGTGAGGAATACCTACATAACACAAATAGAAGCTACCGATAGCGATAAAGGGTTAAACGGTCACGTGCAGTATAAGATACACCCTCCTTCTGATGCATTTTCTATCGAGCTAGACACCGGTATTATATTCGTGAACAAAAACAAAATATTTCCAGCAGAGATTGATTTTTATCCGTTAGGAGTTGTGGCGTATGATAGTGGTTTAATACCTCGTCATTCATCGATTACATTACAATTGAGTATTAATGGTGTTAAGAACACATTCTTGCCAGAGTTTATGAAACGTTTTTATGATGTCTCGGTTAACGAAGGCGCCAATATAGGAGCTCCTCTGGAAACCGTGTTAGCCTACTTCCCACGTAGTAGACAGCGTTCAATGTACTATCGTATCGCTCAAGGTAATATCAACGATGCTTTCGCTGTCCATCCAACAACTGGTCTAGTTACAATCAATAATGTCTTAGATCGTGAACTGATAGACGCATACGCTTTAGAGATCTTGGCTGATACACGTGAATTAAACATGTCAGCTAAATGTACAATGCTAATTGAAATTCAAGATGCTAATGACAACGAGCCTGTGTTCGCTGAGCATTCTTATAACATATCAGTACTTGAAGGACTACCACCTGGTTCTCACTTGATCAATTTAAAAGCTACCGACGCAGATGATCCTAAAACTAAAAATGGTCAAGTGGTTTATGAGATCCATTCTGGTCAAGATGAGTACGAGTGGTTAAGTATAGACCGACGTACCGGTGAAGTGACAGTTCAAAAAGCACTGGATCGTGAAGTTAGATCGAGAATACAACTGACCATAAAAGCAGCTGATTTTGATGGTAAGTTTTACTCATATCTACTTTTTAAGTTTTGCTTATATCTGCTTTTGCATTACTTGTTGTATTTGTATACAAGTTTCCGAGTTTTTATTCTGCATGTGCGCTGTTAGAATAGAACTTAAGATAAGTAAGTAAAGTCTTTACTTCCGCGTTTTTCTACGATTTCTTTGCGACTGCGCGGTAATGTGAGACTGAAATAATGCCGAGCCGAGACTGTGAAAACATATATTTTGTATTCTTCTATTTTAGAAAGTTTAGTAGGGATTAGTTTTAGGTCAAAATCACTTGAATCACTCAAAATCATTTTTACCCTGCCCAAGTATGCGACCATTCTGGTTTTTCTATATGTTTTACCAACATCTTATTGAATTTAAACTTATTTTATTTAGGATCTGGACAATCCGATTTTGCGAGTTTAAATGTTACAATCTTAGATATTAATGATAATACGCCTCAGTTTAACGTAGAGGTACCAAACATTTATGATCTGGAGGTACCTGAAAATCAACCTGCTGGAACCATTGTTTTCAAAGCTCAAGCAATCGATCCTGACGAAGGACCTAATGGAAGGGTAACCATATTAATCTGAATATTTATTTTACTAGCTAATTAAGTTTTGTTTAGCTACAAAATACAATTGGATTTTAAAAAACAACGAAAAGAAAACATTTAGTGACAAAACCATAACGTTATAAATGCCGTTAGTTGTTTTTTGTATGAAGTTGAGTTTTTTCCGAGTCATGTGATCATAAGTTATTTTAAATTTTGAATTTTGAATTCAATAATATTGCAATAGTCTTGAATGAGGATAAGTTTCAGTGCTGGTTTTCGGCAAAATTCTTACTTACCTGAAATTTGGGTTAAAATTAGCCCAAACATAAGCATTTTTCAAAATATCTCAAGATTCCTTCAATAATTTTTTTTATAATTGTTATTAGGATATAGAAGCAACTTTTCCTTATTGGACTCCCGCTTTGCCGAAAGGAGTCCTATAAATTCAGGCTCGTCCGTCCGTCCGTCCGTTCGTTCGTTCGTCCATTGATTTCTCAGAATTGCTTCATTAGTTTTTTCCAATTTTTTGCATGATGTTAGACCATTCCATAAATGCTAAAAAGTGACGGAGCCTGATTTTCATTGAAAATGTTAGTTTTTCGATGCAAATGCTGCTATAAAGATGTAATTTTTGCATTTTTGTCAATGAAAGAGTTGATGATTCGCTATAGGTATACATTTGCATCGTTTTACAATACTGCTCATTCTGCATGATAGTGCCATTTGATAAAAAATATCAGTTACCGGGAATCCAATGTCTATCTATCGCTTGTTTTTGAAAATTCTGGTTTTGAGCAAGCGCGGCATATTTGTGCTAACAAAAATTGTATTTCGTCCTCTAGCTTATCTCATACTGTTTCCTTAGTCTTTTCTAATTGATTTCAAAATTGTTACCGGGAGTCCAGCAGTCAATCTTTCTTGTGTTTTTTAGATATCATTCCAGATTGTGAACTCTTCTACGAGTACTATGTTCTACATGAAAGACAAAGATTCTGGTTGGGTATATACCCGCGTGCCTCTGGACTATGAGCGCATTGCATTATATAATTTAACCATTGTCGCACGGGATCATGGGAAGCCTGAAAGATCAGCGAGTTTCGAGTATAGTATCGCTGTGAAAGATGTAAATGAGTATCCACCAAAGTTTTTGTTACATCAATATAATTTCGCTATATTTGCGAGTGCGCCAGTTCACAGCTCAGTCGGTGCCGTAAGTATAGTTTATCTGTCTCTGGCTGGTTTTGCTAAAATAGGTATGTAATAGTAAAAGAATAAAAACTCTTAAGTATCTAGTCAAAAGAAGGATAGCAACAGGGAAGAAATGATCCATCATAAATGTCAGATTTTCATCATGGTTTCTAAAATTACTGGCGTCTCAGTCTGCAATGTTCTTTGACCACTTAATATCTTTTCTCTGTCTGTAGTGTAAAATGAAGACCTCGGTTAACCTCACCGGATTTTGTTTGCCAATTCTACTTCGTTTAAAAAAATTTGTAATATATAATTGGATATACCTTTCCTATATCAGAGTAGATTGTAATGTGTTTTAAATCATCAGATATATGTGAAAATTCCAGGCCTATCAAACCACGTGACTACTTTTACTACTACAACAACAAAGTTCTTAAAAGTAAGAAATCATATTCGTTTATTTAGTTGTCAGCTACAGACCAAGACGGGGGTGCTGCTGGAACGATACGTTTTACTTTCAATAGCGTTATCACAGAATTTTATATGAACGAAGTAACAGGAGTGATAATGGTCAAAAATGATTTACGACGACGTGAGGCTGTTCGTTTTCGACGGGATGTACAAAAGATAAATGACGACATTTCAGAATTCCGATATGTTGCAAAAGCTGATAATTTTGATAATACCACATTTTTCGAATTTGTCGACGTAGTTGTGAAAGTAAATTACTCCTGTCCAAATTGTATTTTAATGACCACTGCTCCGTTAGATGCTCGCGGCTCTTTTAGTCCGTCGACCACAATTATTGTAATCGCATCGATAGGTGTTTGTTTTTCGATATTAGTTTTAGCATGTTGCTTTATATATTGTAGACGTAAGAAGACGTGGTTACAGAAACATAAAAAGCCTCATCAAAGATATTTTACTGGTACAACAGAAATTATAGGTGATACATCAATGATGGAGCGAGAGTATTTAACCAATGCGCCAACTCCAATGGAACGAATACAAAATCGCATGTATAATGGGTTTGCAGGTACTGATTCTATTCAAGATTCTTCGGAAACGGATTTAATTCAAGAAAGTAGCGGTGGAACGGTACGTTCTGTTTCTGTAACAGATAAAGCAAGTACGTTTTCATTTGGTATATACCACGAACAAGGCGTGCCTGATTCACAACATCGCCCACCTTTTAATGATGCTCTTTCTGACATGAGCATTAAAGACCTTGAACAGAATAGTGTATTCGGCTACCCTATCATCAAAAAGCCACGAAAAGCACCTAGTTGTATATCGAGATCAACTCAAGAGAGTAGTTTATATAGTATACCAGCATCATGTAGAATGCCACCTGCAAATAATAAAAACAAAACTGTAATGAAAAGAAATCGTGCTGTAAGTCATGAGAGTTTGAATGATTTCCAAGAAGAGGGTGGAGGGGAAGCTGCGGGCGGTATTGACGTCGGTAATTTATTATACGCCAAACTTGCTGACGTAGATGCTGACGAAGAAGAGGTGGTTATGGATGGTGTACGCCCGTTTCAAGAAGAAGGTGGTTTATCGCGCCTTGGTTCTTTGAGTACTATAATGTGCGATGAAGACGAGCTAGACACATCTTATAGTTACAATTATTCAGATGTCGGTTGGAACAACCAGTTCAGTGAAATGAGCCCTTTATTTATGAAACACCGCCCTAATTCTAAATTACAGAACAATCCGCAAAATACTAACCAACGTTACCAAAAACATCCTCCGAATAAACATAAAAATGAAATACCACTTGGAATTCTAGATAATTCAAGAACTATACCACCACGTACTTCGTTAGGAGTAAATAATCATGAACATCAAAATATGTTCTCTGGGGCGCTATCTCCAAGTTTTACGCCTTTAGTTGCACCAGTATCTATAAGAACACCTTCTATAAATTCTCTGGGTAATAATAAGAATAACTTTATGCATGGTGCTTCGCCTGCTAAACAATCGTTTGAATTAGGATACCCTGGAATGCTTGAAAGAAGTGACAGTGTAGCCAGTCAATTATCGAAAATTACGTTGTCTGATATAAACATTTCTGACGAGGAGGAGGATCAATTATAAAAAGATTTTATTTTCGTAAATTTTGTTTATATTATTATTTATATTTTTATTATTAATATGCTTATTCTTAAAGACACATTGAATTTTTATCCATTTATATTTAAGTTTATTGCTATATTTTGTTTGACTTTTAATGAGCGTTAAATTAAAGTTGGAATTCTAGCTAACCAATTTTATGAACACAAACTGTGCAATGCATTACATCGGATTACTCTTTAACTACCAAAAAAGTCGTCGTCTTAAAGTTAGGAGATTAAAAAGTGTTGATGTGTAAATATTATGTAGAAGTATAGATCTTTTGATTACAGGGTTTTTGGTAAACTAGCTGTTAATATCATGAAAGTCATCTTTTGATAGGGTTTTTGGTACAATAAACTAGCTGTTAATATCATGAAAGTCATCTTTTGATAGGGTTTTTGGTACAGTAAACTAGCTGTTAATATCATGAAAGTCATCTTTATTTCATTTAGACCAACCATTTTAAAGCTCTTCATTCAAGTTTTTCAAGTTGAAAAACTATATATTCAAAAGACTTTTACATTAGAGGTAAAGTGTCGCGTAATTATTGATGAAAAAATAAAAAAATAAACTTATTCAAATATTTAATATGCGTGAATCCGTTTTTCAAAAGTTTTTAAACAAACTATTTATTCGTAAAATGAAGACATCTGATTTGCTTAGACGTAAACGACGCATTTACTTTAAAGATTGTTGCAATCTCTCTATTTTCGGATAAAAACAGGTGGTAATCTTGTATTAGTAATGTTTTTGCTTTTGTAGTTTCATCGTTTTCATGAATGTTTCAAGAATTATACAAAGTCCGTTCAAAGATTCTAAACGCGAAACTACTTCCCGCATAATTAATAGCGTTTATAACATGGTTTCTACTGTATGAAGTGTGTACTGCTACTTTAAGAAAGTTTAGGAAACAAGCCATTTAAGTCTACTTGCTTACTTACTCAAGTTAATTGCTTTTACAACCATAACTAGTGTTATTAGGTGCTTCTTTTTACAATATTCAATTTGAATACCTTAATGGGAGAAACTTTCGTGGAAGTAAACTTTCGTGAATAGCAATACTTGGAGAATTTGCGGGGATTCTACTTTCGCGGTTCGCCATATGATTATAAGTTTTATGTGTATAAATGTTTAAAATCAAGTAAATTTACATATATTTGCAATATAAAATAGGTAAAAACAAAGAATTTAAACGTATATATGCCAAAAACAAGCTTATTAAGCTTTTTAAAAGTCATGAAAAAAAATGTTAGCAAAAAAACTTTGCCGCTGAAAAAAGTAAAAGTTTCGCGAGACAAACTTTCGCGGAAAAGGCCAAAATACGCGAAAGTTTCTCCCGCGAAAGTTTCTCCCATTAAAGTATTACTAGATATTTTATGTTATACATTATTTTAATACTTTCTCCCGTTATATTATATTTAACAGGCGGAGCAAGAGTAATTTTTTACGAAGCTTAAATATTATTTTTCAGTTTTTTATACAAGTGTAAATATATTATTCCACAAACAGTGTATTGTACAAATATATTATAAACCTATTACGTTAGATATTATTGTTGTTTTTAATCTAAATGGATGCAATGTTTGTTTTATTTGATCAAAGCTCTTCGACTGTATTGCGACTCTCATACAACTTAAGCTTGGTTCCCATATATTTTTTTTATTGCGCAACAGTCGCGCGATTATTGTTGCGTGACGTCATATATTTTTTTAGTCGCGCAACACCTTGTTTCCATATAATCAATAACAAACAAAATTTCATAAACAAAATGGCAGCTATCAACGAAAGACATTTATTGAAAATTCAACTTTTCTGTGTACATCATTACTACCTTTGAGAAGATGCAAAAAACAACAAAAGAAAAGAAAACACTAATTTTGGGTACGAGAAATATTTAGAAATCATTCTCTTAAAGGCGCATTCTGTACTTTACAGGTCGACTGTTTGTAATATAATAACTGAAACAACAAAAGCTATTTGGGATGCTTTACAACCAAAATACTTACAAGCCCCAAAAAGGTCAACAATGGAAGGGATTAGCTGACGAATTTGAAAAAGAATGGAATTTTCCGAACTGTATTGGAGCTATTGACGGGAAACACGTATGTATCGAGGCTACTCCAGGATCTGGGTCTGCTTTTTATAACTATAAACAGCGGAGGAAATTTTTCAGTTTTAAAAAAAGATTTCATAACCCCATAAAATATTCAAAAAATTTTATACCCTAACAAAACATTTCATCGAGTTTTCACACCCCTTTAAGCAGGATAATCAACAAAATGGAACGAAGTTGCGGCTTTTAGACTCACCTTTGAAGTATTACAATGTGTAAACTATTGACTCAATATGAAACTTTAAGACTTTTATATTCCTATTACCAGTATGCTTTTTATTATGAAATGATTGGACCAAAAGATAGATTTAGATTTAAATTTCCAATATTTTTTTGAATTTACCTCGCTTTTAGGGCTTTTAGAGCTTTTAGGGCTCATCTTTGAGGTAAAGCAGAGTGCAAACTATTAATCATATAACTTTAGGACTTTTACATTCCTATTTTACTATTTTGTGGCGAACTGATTAAATCTAAAAAATATACAATAAAATTAACTTTAAATTTTCAATATTTTTTTGGCCTTATCGCCCTTTTTGGGCTCATCTTTGAAGCCATGCAGGGTAGAAACTATTAATCATAAAACTTTAAGATTTTTACATTCCTATTTTACATTTTTGTGATGAACTGATTTAACTAAAAAAGTGCACTAGTTTAATTTTTAAATTTCAATTTTTTTAGGCTTTTTGCCTAATTTAGTGTTATTTACAGTACTTGTAACTGAAAAGTTTTGAAACCCCCTAATTTGAGCAATTATATTGATTCTAAAGTTTTTGTACCCTACCATTCCTCCCCCACCTGGAGTTAAAAGTGTCCTCTCCCTTAAAAGAATATCTTATGAAACCCTATCACGGAAAACAACTTTCTTTAAAGGAACGAATTTATAACTACAGAGTTTCCAGAGCACGTTGAACAATAAAAAATTGTTTGGGAATTTTATCTGCTAAGTGGCGAATTTTTTGCAGCCCAATTAAAGCTAAGCCTGAAAAAGTGGAAAACATCATCAAATCTGCTGTGTGTCTACATAATTATCTTCGACTCACTGAAGGGGCTAACTATATGCCTCGTGGCTTCGTAGATTGTGAATCAAACACAGGTGAAATAATACCAGGAGATTAGAGAAAATAATTGTCGAATGGAGGAAATGTTTTAATCAATATGCCAAAATCAAGGATAAATAGAATTTTGAAAGCAATAAAGAAATGACTTAGGTGCCTTATCATGGCAGTTAGATTATGTCACTTCATGTAGCCATAATCCAGCTAATGTAAGAATATATGATATTCATACAACATAATTTGTAGAAAACGTATTTTCAAAGATTCTAGTTAAAGGTACTATGCACCTCATTTTAACACTTTAGCTGATTATTTTTACCCCTTTTTTTCGAAAAACATCCTATGTACAGTATATATAATTTTATTTTTAGTCTAGCAATTTGAAAAAAGGAAAAACATGTTTAAAAAGAAGTCGAGTTATATTCTTATTTTAATCAAAAAAATTCCGCCGCTTGCGGCAGAGAAGTCAGCGAGGAAAGAGAGGAAGGTTGAAATATGAAGCAAGCATGAAAATCTAGAAGCAT
>JAYJMI010131094.1:0-10545 GCA_036873855.1 Sarsia tubulosa
TAGGCAAATAAGAATTTTTGTCAAAAATCCGGCTTCGTCACTTTTTAGCATTCATGAATGTCTAACATCATACAAAAAATCAGAAAAAAATAATGAAGCAATTCAGAGGAAACGTAATAACTAACGTACGTACGTACGTACGTACGAACGTACGTACGAACGGACAAGGCTGAATCTATAGGACTCCGACGGCAAAGCCGCGAGTCCAAAAATGTAATTGTAATTATATTGACTTTCCTAATACTTTTCTTTTGGCCATAAAACACATTTCTAATAAAAGTTGCATTTTTTAAGGTAGTATTTTAGTTTCAAGGAAAATATTTTTTAACCAACCAGAAAAGCGAAAGTTTTTTTTTTTACGGAAAATTTCCCTGGGTCTAAACGAGCCTTGATGGTATAAGACCTACCTGGTATTTTCTTGTAAAACGGACATTGCTTTGCAGGTTGGTTTCCTTTAAACTTATTTCCAACAGATGGTTTACTGGTTAATGACTTACTGGTTAATAACTTATTAGTAGGTGGTACCTTAACCATAGTATGTTCATTAGTATTATTGGATTTAAAGAAACTCACTATATTTGATTGAGATTTTGTTTTTTCAATAGTTTTGTTAACATTTGTTATCATAACTTCGTCTTCGCTAATATTAACAATTTTGTTAAGTACTGATGCATCACAATTTGCTTCTATGTTACCATTACATTTCATAGAAGTTTTAATTTGATTCGGATCTTGCTTGTTAACTTTTAGTGGTATAGAAATAGTTTCTTTACTGTTTTGTATTTTGATAATTTCATTTTCGTTTACTTCTTCGTTGTCCGAAAACAACTCTTCCGAATATGTTTCTAAAATATCATGCTGTGTTTTAAAAATTTCGTTTTCATTCTTTGTTTCCGATATTGGTGCTCCAGATATTCTTTCTGGACTACTACAAACATCGTTCTGGGTTTTAAAAATTTCGATTTCTATATCATTAATCGATAGATCACTAGAAGTTCCTAATACATCAGGTTGCGAATCACCAAAGTCACTTTCCGTAATCAAACTTTGCTCAGAAGAAATTTCTAGCGGAGAAACTTTTCGTGAAGCTAAAATAGAATATGAGTTTTGAATAATAATAAACCAAATATGAAAATGTTAGTGTAGGGAGGTTTTGTTTCAAAGACAATTTATATACATTTTACTAGTAGCAATTAGCCTACATTATAGACCCTTAACGAAAAACGTGTTTTTCTAGGGTCTATGAACATTGGCATAATAATCATTTCTAAGCCATTTCTGGATTTTGGAAAAGCATGCGCATCATCACTAGAATTTACGGCCTTTCTTATTATCAAAACAAAAATTCTAGGTAAACAAAACTTGTCCCCAGTCTATTTCTCAGATAACTATATCTGTGTATGTGCATAGACCAGGCTAGTAGTATTAGGCTTTAAATAATTACTTAGATTGAACAATCTGATGCATAGTTATGCGAAAGTTGGAATTGCATAGTAGCGCACATTAAACATTTTACAATGCAAGTTTCTTACTTTTGTCATTTAAACATTGATTCACATGATATTGTGTTGCAGGCTCATCTAAGTTATTTAGCTTGCTGCCACATATGGGACATAAATTATCCATAATTCCAGGTTTCAAGCAAGCGTCCATAATTTTCCTATTAAAACCTTTTTCTTTCTTATTAGGAGTCTTAAAATAGCTGGACAATGATGATTGTATCTTTGAAGTATCACAAATTTTATTATTCACTTTTTTATTGTCAGTTGATCTTCTTTTCTCCAATTTCTTTGGTTTGATTAGTGGTTTTACTAGTAAACTTGGTGGTTTGATTGACAAACTTTCGGATTCGCTAGGTAACGGTATAACTAAACTTTCGTTGGATGATCTTTTAAAACGTTTTAATGGAGTAATTTCTTCTTCATCATCTACTAAGATATAATCCATAATTCTGAAATGGATAAGAAGATAATGTTATTCGTTGATTAAGTTTTAATTTTAACGTTCATTTCTGTTCAGACTTTATAAGCAAGGTTTAACAAGGCAATATTTATCTCTGAAATAACTTAGATCACGACAGGCCTTTTTGATAACAAGAATTTGTTGCTAAACTTCCGGTAATTATTTTGGAAATAACTGGATAAATCTACTGAACAGATCAAAATTGGTCAAATTTTTTTTCGCTCGCGCAAACCAAGAATTTCCTGCAATATAGGAATGTCAATTTTTACCCTCTTATTATGTTTTAAGGCTTAAAAAAACTAGAAAAACCTTTAAGAATGAACGGATCTAGAATAACAGGGCAATTGTTGAGCCTGAATTTATAGGACTCCGTTGACAAAGTGGCTTTTTATAATATCAAGATCAAGCAGTAAACTCTGAAAATGCTCCTATAAATTATTTACAGATCATACCATATTATAATTCTTTATTTGCTTTTTCTTTTAATTCTTTATCTGAATTTTCTCTCAATTCTTTACAAACACAACCTTTAAACGATACGAGTCTTACATCAATCTCCCCTTCTTCTAACTAAAACATCGAAAGGTGAATATTGAACAGATAAAATAGCAAGTCTTATATTAGTATCTTAAATAGTACCTATCATTGGGCTACTTTTTATTTCTTAAAATCTCTATAAAAAGCCCTGCATAATGCGCAACACTTAGATAATACTACAAGTTGTATTATAAGTATGGGCGTTGTCTTTTGTGCTTTACTGTTAGATATCCTATTTCCTTTCTGATTAGTTTTAAAAATTTTGATGACGAAGCAACCATTTTGATGTTTTCGAACAAACCTTTGATCGAAAACACCTCGCTACGAAAAAGTTGAAAATTGAAATTTTTTTGGAACATGAAGTGTAAAGAAACTGTTCTTAGCAAATCGAAGAGCTTATAAAGATTCGCGCGAATTTTTCGATTGAAAATGTAAATCCACCTTTACGTACCTCATTCCATTCATACAATTCTTTGTAACACTTTTCAGAGATACAAAGTCGAACACATTTCAATTGTTCTAAGTTCAATTTGAAATTATCTTTACCAGCAGCGCAAGGAGTTTCTTTGCAGTTACGTTCGAGTGATTTATATTTTCTAGCCTGAAAATATAAATAGTAAGTAAGACAACGATTGACTGCTTGACTCCCGGCATTAATTTTGAAATTAACTAGAAAAACCTAAAGAAGCAGTATGAGATGCTTAAATCATATTATGTTCTAATTTCATGCAAAACAACTAGAAAAATCTGTCTATTTGCCAAATTTACCCCGATTTCAGGCCAACAAGAATTTTCCGATAAAAATCTGTCACTTTTTTAGCATTTATTGAATTCTAGCATAATGCTAAAAATCAGAAAAAAACTAATGAACCAATTCTTCGAAATTTTAGAGTTTAGAGGGGCATACTGAGGTGCAATGTATAAAACCTATATTTACCTTTAATATATACATTGGAATTAGTGCATCGCAAGGCAGTGTGAGACCAGTCAAGCTGGTAAATGATTCTCAAGAGAATCAGTAAATCAAAAGTTAAAGACTTTTAAACTTTGTGAAAAGCTCCATTAATTGCTACTTGCTTTCTTTCGTTTTGCGATTTGGAAATACAAATTTGTCAAAATCTGCAATTTTGGCATAGGATAATACTGAAAAGGTGATCTTTCATTTTACAAATTAATTTCAATTAATTTGGCCCAAACACCTGATTAAGTCCCTTCATTGAAAATTGTGAAATGTAAGATTACCACTTCAATTTTAAGTGTTCTGTGAAAATATGAACCAGTTAATGTGTGCAGTTTTTCAGATATTTGAAATTTTAGAATTTTAAAATTTGTTTTTCTTTTGATCTGCAGATTCAAATAAGGCAAGGAATGGTAAAAATGGATATACTATTAGATGTCGGAAAACTTAGATAGGGTTAATTTTTCAACCATTCAGAATACTTATTAATGCAATGGAATTTGGTCTTGCATAAACATACTTTGAAAAACTATTCTTACCCAGTTTGATTTCTTTCGAAATGTATACTTTGGATATTTAAAATCTTCACACCAAATGACTTCCACAAATACCAAGAATATCAAAATTACTGACGAATTCATTAATAATAACAATGTATCTTTAACCTTTCTACTTGAGTATTGTAAAAAACAAAGAAGAATTCATCAATCATATTCAAAATAAATACTTTAGTTTTAGTTTAATTCCAAAGTTACTATATTATTTTTTACCTAAGTGTCCTTTCCTGTAATACATAATATACATGTAATACATATACATAACTCTTTTCAAGCGTGACAAGAGTCTTGGTCTTTATTTTAGCAGAAACGGTGATGACTTTACAAAAAGGTGGGAAGAAAATTGTAAACAAGAAACTCTATTTCCTCGTTGCATGTAATTTATTAATTTAGCCAGAGTTAAAAACAGATAAAGAATAGATGACTGAACAAAATCGAACAAATACTTCGAACAAAATCGAACAAATACGGACGGACGGACCTGAATTTATAGGATCGCTTCGGCAAAAGCCGGGGATCCAATAAAAATTTGACAATAAACATTTTAACGTTTCAAATCATTTGCGGTCAATATCAAATCAGCGGGTAATTTCAAAATAATTAAATTAACAACGCTAATCTAATTTCAAGTAAAAGTGTGATTAAACAGGGAATCAAATAATAATGGAAGCCCAACAGGAAAATGAAAGTATGCAACAAATGTGAGATCATAAAACATATGAAGAAGTTCAAGACCTTTTAAGTTATTTTAAACAAAATAGAGGGTTTGTGAGTAGTGTCACAGTAACAAATCTTAATATAAAGAAAAGTTAATTTATATAAATTTATTTGTTTATAAAACATACATTTTACATCCACCGTACAATAAAAATATATAGCAAATTTGTATCTCAATTTTCAAAGAAAGTAAGAACTTGTAAACGTTTTCACTATACCTAAACTTTTATTAGTAACAATAAAATTATATTTCAATTGGGAAAGTTATACACACTTTATTCCAATTGCATTGCTTCATGTTTAAGTTTCATTAATATCTGAAATTTAATGTAAGGATTCAAAAAAAATCATCTTCAAATTTAATTCACAAATTTAAGAGTTACAAATAGTCTTTTATTAAATGAAATCAAACCAAGTTACTGGAGATTCAGATTCAAAAAGGGTCTACCCTATCAACTCCTTTTACAAGCTTTAAGGATACAGACCCCTATTACTAAATATATAACCATTTCTTGAATTTGCTTCTAGAAACTCTAATAATAATTCTATAAAAAATAGGTACTTATCACTTGTTACAATTTTAAAACCTTTTTTTAATATCATAAATAATTTCTATAAATAAATAAATTCTTCCACTTTCATTAAAGTACAAATGATTTTCATCTCTACAAATCTTTGCATAAAGAACCAAACACCATTAATTTATCTTATGTACTTAAAGGGGAACTGAGGCAAGGTAACAACTTTGTCTTAAAAGAAACTCCTTTGTAACCAGAACAAAAATTCTAAAAATGTTTTGTTAGCCCAGGAAAAGGATTTTTTTAAATAAAAATAATAAAAATATGACGTCACAGGTGCGAATATTTATGTTGAAATATGCAGAAATATGACTTCAAATGGCTATAGAGAGGGCAAAAAAAAATTAAAATTAAACATAGATAAATTTTTAGGATTTAAAATTTATGACACATATCTTTATTATAAATGTTTCGTTTATTTACTTAGAAAAGTTAGTGAAAAAACACATATGTAACATACTCAATACAAATCTACGTTTTTGTCTCGCACCTGCAACGTCACAAATCCAAAAATTTTAGAAACTTTAACATGCTATAACTTTCACAATGTTTGTTTAAAACTGAAAAAAATTGGAGAAAAATTAAGTTATACATAGACGAAACGATATATGTAAGAATAAAACATAAAAACTTTTGCCCTCAGTTCTCCTTTAAAAAGAGTTAGAAATGTGCTTACAATTTGTTTCTTTCTAATGCCCATTAGTAACTAAAGTTCTTCAAAAACCATTAAAAGAATATCATTCATATGATTTGAAGGATACACAACTTTCAATTTGATTTATAGCCAAGCTCAAGTATAAATTGATACTAAACTCATTGGAGCATATAATTTCTTTGATCATTATCATCATCAAGTGTCTTATCTGTGTCTTTAACAATATCATCCATTTACCAAACCATAGTGAATTTCTATTGATCATTATCACGTGTCTCTTGTCCTCTAGCGCGTCTTCCATCTAAGCACATGCATCACGTGTCCTCTAGCGCGTCTTCCATCTAACCATATCACGTGTCTTCTAGCGCGTCTTCCATCTAACCATATCACGTGTCTTCTAACCATATGATGGAGATAAATAAGTTAAACTACAATTTGATGTTACGTAATTGTGATATCGTTTTTGTGATTTTAGGATATAATGTTAATGTTTCGACTTTATCCTGAAATCTAAAAGACAATAGGATAGTAAAAAGTTCAAGTGCAGTAATGGTTTGAATACAGAATAAAGTGATAGAGTCAACTAAAAGAAAACAAACATCTTTTTGCTGAAACTTTGGATGATACTAGTCTTTTTTAAAATATTCAATATTGCTGTTCTTAATATACAAAGGTTTACCCCCTAGATAACTGTCCTATAATATTCAGCGCTTTAACTTTCAGTGTTACGTAGGGGAGGGATACTTGCAATTTCAGTGATAAAACATGCATTTCGTGCAACTAAGTAGCAAAAAAATAAAAAAATAAAGTGATATAAAAGTATGCTATTGGCAAAGCATAAACAAACAAAAAGATCATACTCATCAGGTTTGACTTCTAACAGATCTTTGATTGCTTGTAATTCATTACTTGGTTGAATTTCCAATGCTGATAAAATATTGAAGTAGTAATCTAGAGAAACAATAGGGAAAAACTAATTATTCATTTTGCAGACAAAATTTACTTTTAGATTTTCTTTCTTACCTGCAGTATTAGATCACTAGCATACTACAAATAATCAGGGTAAAGTATTATTCAAGGTAAGCAACCAGGGATAATTATTAATTATACCTATATTAGCCAAGATTTGTGGCACAAAATAGGATTTCAAGTAAGTTAATTATGCAGCATATTATATGAGAATCTTTTAAGGAGAACATTAAGTGTCAGTCATTATTATCTTTCCGATAAAAATTTGTCTTGATATTTGTTTAGTTTATAGTTTGTCAGGGAAATTCTTACCAAGATCAGCTAGTAGCTGTCTTGTCGAATGTGTAGTTAAAGATTTTATTTTCATGATATTCTCTGTATAAACGGTCGTTGCTCCATACGCAAAACTTTCCAACCAATGGTGGTCGTAGTATACTCCATCAGTTTCTAAATAATAAAACTAAGATAGTTGAATTTTTACACGAGCTTCAATACCTGTTACCATGTTTCAAAACAATATTTTGCAATAAAAATTTTTTTGTTAAAATTTGATAAGAAAGTATAGATTAGGTTAGACACAGCAGACAATATAAAGGCCTATAGTTGTCTACTATAATTCATAACAAAATTCAAACACGTTAAATTCTTTTTCAAATTATAGGTAAAGTATAAACAGGTGTTTTCAAAAATATTAATAAACAAGAAATGGATTACCAGTGGACTCCCGGTATAATTTTTTTTTAAATCTTTTGAAAAGAAAATGTCAATATATTACCAAAATTTGACCTTTTGACAATGTTTCCCGAGAAACTTAAAAAATAACTATCCTTCACTTTTCATCATTCATGACCTTTATCTTCATGACCCTTTATCTTCATGCAAAAAATCAGAAAAAACTGACAAACCGTTCCAGAGATAGCTTGGCTATGTATAAATTTTGACCTTTAACCTCAGTTACGGGTAAATAAGAATTTTCGGAACGTTGACATTTATGACAGTTTATACCTTAAACTTGTCTCTAAAAAATCTGATGAACCGATCTTGAGATATATTTAGAAAAAAACAATTTTGGCCTAAATTTGACCTTTTAACTCTGTTTCCATGAAAACGAGAATTTTTCTAAACAATCTGACTCCACTTTTCTACATTTATGACCTTTAACTTCATGCAAAAAATCAGAGAAAACTGATGAATGGTTCCAGAGATAGCTAGGTTGCGTAGTAAATTTTGATGTTTTGACGCTAATTACCTGCAAACAAGAATTTTCGGAAATATGGCACCTACAACAGTTTGTAGCTAATACTATTATCGAACTTTGGCAAAAATTTAAAAAAATCCTATTAACGGATCTATCGAATATAATGATCTATGGAGATATCGAAAAATGATCAATTTTGGCCCAAACTTGACCTTTTTACCAAAATTTTAGGTAATCAAGAATTTTTGTCAAAAATCCAGCTCCGTCAGTTTTTAGCATTTATGGATGCCTAACTTGATGCAAAAAAAATCAGAAAAAACTATTGAGCTACTTCTGAGAAACATAATAACTAACAAACAAACGTATGTACAAACATATGCACGCACAGGACTGAATTTATAGGACTCAGTCAGCAACGTTGGGAGTCCAATAACAAGGAATTAAAAAGTGCGGATACATAAGCATATATAAGGTCTCAAATTGTTACTCTTGAAGTTGTATTTAAAGCACTGTGATAACAGGAAAATTAAACTTTACCATTAGCTTGATATGGAATTTTTCCTTGTTTTAAAGCATTCACTAATGCCATATTTTCTTGATTGAAATATGATTCTAGTTGTTGTGGTAACGTCAATAGGGAATCGCCAACCTAAGAACAATTATAAGAAATATAAAGATATATTTTTTTTCTTTTTTAAAAAGTTGATTTCGAAAAAAGTTGACCTCTGGATTATGGTTGAATTTGGATTCTAATTGTTCGACATAAACAACAATGATAGACATTGGATTCCGGTAACTAAAACAATTCTTATTCAAATTGCACTTTTAACTGATCATGCAGAAAATGAGAGCAGTACTGTAGATTAATGCAAATGTATACATATTGCAAATCATCAGCTCTTCTATTAAACAAAATTCGCAAATTACATCTTTATAGCAACATTTCATACAATTTCATGACCCACTAACATCAAGCAAAAAATCAGAAAAAAACTGATGAACAGTTTCTGAGTGTTACGTACGTACGGACTGGCGTACAGATGGAGCTGAATTAGGATCCTTTCGGCAAAGCCAGAGATCCAAAAAATCCTCATAGATTTTATCATAATAAGCTTGGATGCTTTAATGGGTTGATAGATCAACTAGTTGAACATTCTGTGAAGTAGAATGATATTTTCTTAATTTTAACCAAAGATATTTTTGAAAATTGAATTGGAAAGAAATGTATATAATTTCAGTTTACAATCTTACATGTGTTATATATGATAATGGAGAGAGGCTAAATGTTGGTAATTCTCCATCGATAGCCTGTTGTCCACTACTGCGCCATATCTAAAAAAATAAAGTAACAAGAGATAATCAGTAGTGAACTCCAAGTCTCATCATGCAGCAAATGAGTCTCATCATGCAGCAAATGATTATTTTTACATTAGTTACCTGCAAACCAGAACTCCAAGTCTCATCATGCAGCAAATAACTATTTTTACATCCTGCAAACCAGAATTTTCAGAGTAACAAGAAAGACTTATGTTAGTTCAAAGCCTTCATTTGCCTCTAAATATAATTTTGTGCAAAAAATGAAAAAAAAGGTAATGAAGGGATCTTGTGATATCCCATTTCCAGGACAACAAGAATTTTCAAAGAAAATTGGGCTTTATCACTTTTGTTCATTTATAACCCTGTAACTTCATGCAAAAAATCAGAAAAAAACAAATGAAGGGATTCTGAGAAAGTGGCAGACTAACAAAAAATAGCAAAAAATAGCTTTTTTCGACCCAACTGCTTCTAACAAGCTTGAGGGGGAAGCTAACTAAAAATCAAAAAACTTTTTGTTGCCAAGGGCAAATAACCAAAGTAATGGAAAATCAAGGAAAAACACATCCTTTTTTTATTTCGGTCCTTTTTTGGCCTTAAAACAGCAAAATAAGGCTGTTTCGTGTGCTCAGATGACTTCAAAATGCATTTTTAATCTGTTGTAACCATATGATTTATTTTATAAACGATGCTAAGAACGTTGCTCGTTGCTATGGGAACCAAAAAGCAATTGAGTGCGTACTTCTCAGCTGAACCGTTACAAGCCCTCAAACAATGATGATTTTCCAAAAAACGGCAAATAGTTCAGGTATGCGTCTGATTTTTTGCGGAAAAAAGTCTTAAAAATCCCAAATTTATGCATTTTTTCTGATTTTTGGTGATGTTTTTCTCTGAGAATCTCAAATAATTAGCATAATTTTCATGAAATACAAACAGTGAGCATACAAAAATCCGAAATAGCATAAGTTCTGGCAAGTTTGGAAGTCGCTAAGGCAGCATTTTCAGTGTTTTCGTGGAATTAGTGAAAATCAAGAAAACTTCATGTTTTGTCTGAGTTCCAGAGGCTAGAAAAAAGGTCAAATTTTCCAAATTGTTGTTTT
>JAYJMI010131205.1:0-10545 GCA_036873855.1 Sarsia tubulosa
TTAAAAAATATTTTTTCTCAAAAATAATTTGTACCTTTTTTTAATGACTTTCATTGTTAAATATTTTTAAAATTGATTGCCAGATCACTTTTTAAAAGCCAGTAAGATGTTCTTTCTAATGATCATTTTTTTTTCAAAATAGTTGCTTTAGATAAAAGTTATAAGACTTTAAAGTTTGGGTTCGCTTTTTTTTGGGACACACTGTATGCAAATCTTAATAATTCTTTTTACTTTTTAATTCTTGTACAGTATATAGTAGGTCATAAAAAGGTATTACCTTGGGAAGCAATTTAAGATAAATCAAATTTAATTTGTGCTGGAATAAATTAATTATCATCGAGGTTAGTTTTAACATTTAAACAAAAAACGTTTTGCACTCAATCCAGCTAGCCTACGAAAAGTCCCTGATATCTTTAAGCCTCATACGGTTTATAAGGTTTTAAGGTTGTCATATGTTTTGAACCTAATAGGGTTTTCAGGTTGTCTTAAAACCCAATAAGAACGAAATTATATGACAATTATAATCAAATTATATGACAACCTTAAAACCTTCATCAGAATCAAAATAGATTGCAACCTTAACCCTATTCCATATGGGGTTTTTAGGATCGTCACGTGACGTCACAAAATGATGACGTCATAAAAATTATATTAGTTGAAAGTAATTATCATTAAAAATGTTTTTAGTAAAATGTTGGTAATAGTTAGTTGTAATAGTTAATATTTGTTTGAACTTACTTCAAGTGAGAATTTCACTTTACATTTTATGCTCTATGACTAAAACTAAAGCTACCTTTCTGCTGTTACGGAAGCATATTAGGATCATCATGTTATTAAAAAAATATGTTTAGTTAGTTTAGTTTAATAAAATGTAAAATGAAAGTAATAAAGTGTTGACAATGCCTAGATATATAATACATAAATAATGAATATAAATAACAAGAAAACCAAAAGGCACGCTATGTACCATGAATTGAGAAAAAGTGAACATAATGAAATTATTAGATTCCCTACATAAAAAATGGTCACACAGGGCACGTAAAATATTAAGCACGCACGTTAAATTCTTGGATATGGAGCTACAGACTCAGATAGCTGAGATTAATTATCAAGGGTATAAAGTAATAGCCTACGATGATATAGACCCTTTACGAAAAACCTGTTTTTCTAGGGTCTATGCACATTCGCAAGGGAAGTTGTTCTAGCGAATTGTATAGATTTCTGACAATTTCTGACATGCACACTAAGGTTTTACGGCTTTTCTTCTCATCAAAACAACAATTCTCGGAAAGTATGCTAGTTCCCAGTCTTATTTTTATAATTATGTGGACGCGGTCTGACGGTTTTCCCTGTAAATGTGCATAGACCAAGCTTTAGCGTGGTCTATATTCGTAGGCTAATAAAATAAGGGTTAACTCTATTTTCTATAGATCGACACATATAACATAACACACTACTTATAAAATATAATAATAAGTTTGAACCTATACTAATGATTTTCATAATTGATAACTAGTGAAGAAAAATAAGGACGAAGAGGTACATTTTCAGGTTTTTCAAACTGGATTTAAATTTCCCTGTAGTGTTTTGTTTAAACTTGAACAAAGATTTCACTTAATATTATTTTTAATGCATTATTGCTAGAGGAATTATTTAAGTGAATGATTTATTGTCTCCCAAATAATTACTTTTTCTTAAGGCCCATGCATCAAATATATCCGTTCAAATTTAATATTTTCTGCAGAGAAGACTTCCAAAAACTACGCGATCGATCGAGGGGACTAAGCCGAGACATAATGGTAATAATAAAAAAGAAATCGGATTTTTTACAGGCTAGTGTATCTTATCAAAACATTTATAAGTACGAAATTAGCAAACCAAGCATAACGACATAAATGAAACCTTACGGTAGACAGCCTGAATGCTTTCTCAAGCATGATATATATAGCTTTCAATTAACTTACATTAGGTATAATATTGAAAAGAAGTTCTTTTCGTACTTATTCTTCTAAAAGATTTAAACATATCATTAATTCAAAGAGCCTGGCAATGAAGTATGAAATATCTGTAGTTTCTTGAAAATAAAAAAAGATTTATTTTTGTAAATGTTAGTTAAACTGTCGTATTTAGAAGGTAGGTGTGCTATGTTTTCAATAACAACAGTTAACAACTGTTACTAGCTGTTATTGAACTGTTACTAGCTGTTACTGACTGTGACTTACTGTTACAAGTTTTCAAAAGCCCTCACTAAGCTCTCAGTATAAATTAGTAGCTATAGGGTAAATGGCTTATACAATATTGAAGGGCTCTGGTTCATGGTTGAGAACAAAAACTTATTGCATAGTTTCAAATTCAAATTTCCCTTTTTTGAGACATTTTTCTAAAAGCAAATATTAATGAAAGTTTAGCCTTCAATCTTAAACGAAATAATAGTCGTGACAATAAATCCTCAAATTATTCAATTCTCTACGGTAATGCAATGACGTGAAGTGGCTTCCTACTCCGTGTTTTCGGTGGCTTTATTTTTTTCAGCTGTTTTAAAGGCGAAGGGGCTGTTCCTAGTCTAATAAAAAACTACGTATGTCCGTCAAAATGTCCGTCAGCTAAGTATGTCCGTCAAAATGTCCGTCAACTAAATATGTCCGTCAAAATGTCCGTCAAAATGGTCGTCAAAATGTCCGTCAAAATGTCCGTATGTCCGTCAAAATGAATTCTTCTTCATATGCGTGCAGATAAATCGTTTATCTAAACATCAGTCTTATCTATGTATTCAAATTAATTAACAGCAAGATTTTACCGGAAGGTTTTTAATTTTCGGTCCGTTTACGCAACTGCTATTTCTTGTTTTAAATAGCAATATGGCTAAGCTACAATCAGACTTTTTTTCTGCAGTTTTTCAATCATACAAAAATATAATTTACATAATCAACAAAAAATATACACAATGACTGTAATATACATTGCAACTGAAATCAAACATTAGCTAGTAATAAAGGCAAATTAATTTAAGCTCAACAAATACCTTAAATATCCGACTACGAACCTCGTAAGCACTTTTATATGGTCTTATACATGGCGGTTTAAACATAGGGGCTTATAGTTTATAACAATAAAATGAATGAACTTTCTTTAAATCTAAGGATTGAAATGTGGTTGTTGGATTGCATGCTAATAGCATGCTGCATCATTGCAATTGTTGCTAAGAGACATCACAAGATTAAGCAAGACGAAGAAGGTCTTGATTATTCACACAATATTTTCATCCCGTTAAATGCTTACGAAAATTATGAATTGTTTATGGAATATGCTAAGTCATCAGGACTAGGTATGTAACTTCGTACACAGTTCCCTTTTAATAACACTATTAAGTAGGATTGGTGTTAGTCCAAATTTTAGCTGCTTACTAAAGTCGTTTTCTATTGTATTTGAAAGTGTGGTGGTATTGTAGTAAAACGAGCTGGTTACTTGAAATTGACAAACTAAGTCAAAACCGCTACTGACAAACCAAGTTGAAACCGCTACTGATAAGCATCATATACTCTCTTCCACAGTGTTGTTTCAATACGCCTGAATTGATACGCTAAATAAAGTCGTAAAAATAAAAACATGGTTAGCACATGGTTAGCACATGGTAATTCTAATACCGTTAAATTATTGTTTATCAGGAAAAAGATATTTAATTTGTTGTTTTTTTAAACCATTTTTATCTACCATGTTTTAACATAATAAGTAAACTCATGCTGTTTCGTATTCTTTCAGTGAATAATAAGCTACAATTAGAAGGTGGATTTACTTACTTACTTACACATTTATTACTTACTTGTTTACTTACTTACTTACCTTTATAGCATCGAAAAGAACAGCTGCAGGGATTACAGCATTCCCTGAGTTCTCTGCCGTCCCATCAACGGGCACACACACGTACACAGTAGAAGGGGTCAACTGTCAAGTACAAGTCACCGATGAAGGAGATAAGAGAGTGATTCAGAAAACCACCTGTGCAGAAGGGTGGACATTAGAAAGTGCTCTCTTACAATTCTTTGCTGACAGTGCAAGTGATCTTAATGAACAAACTGCAGGTAGGGTTCCTTGAAATTCATTCAGTCGATAGGTTGAATTATTATAAGAGTTTCTTAAAGTTGATTCAGTATGTTATAAATATTCAAATATGTTATATTCTATTGTTAAGGGGAACAGGATTTTATACAGTTTGTTTCCACTGTTTCAAGTTTACCTTTTATTAGTGGGATTATTTTTCTCTTTGGAAAAACTAATTCACCTTTTTAATGGACGGGTGTGTTTATCTTTCAATTTACTTTTCACTCTTCTTTACAATGGCTGTCAAGTTTCCCTATCCACCACTTATTGCAAGTTTTAGAAGGTACCCTAGCTGTTTTTGCATCCTATTGTCTGAAACTACCTGTCTGCTTAAAAATATACCTTTTACACATGTTTAATTATAATTTCAGTATGCAGACTACAGTGCTCGCTTAATTTTAATATCCCATCAATAAAGGATCAGCCTACAGATTAATATTTATCCTTGCATAGGAACTGTTTAAAAGTCACACTTCGTGCCCAGTATGTGTTTCAATACAATGTATTTCTATATTTTTCAACTAGTTAATATATATAGGAGGAACAAATTGACACATCTAACTATTCACAGGTCTCATCCATGCTGGTGTGTTAAAATTTTCCAAGTTGGTTTATGAGGAGGACGGATTTACCATAAGTGGGAATGCCGATGGAGTAGCATACCACCATCTACAGTCGAAGCTAACGATGACAGATGTTACTTATAAAATCTTCTTACCACGTGCATACACTTATGAAGGTTCTAAGATCACATTGAATGGAAACCAGGAAAAAAATGGTAAAGACATAGATGTGTCTTTTGTAAAAAACAAAGGTACGTGCTAAAAATTTTGGTTTCGAGTATTTCTCCAACAAATATTTACAATTGTATATTGTAAGTAAATTAATGTCCATTGCTTTTTGTTTTTTTAGATTTATCTCTGTTACTTTTTTACAATTTCCTTTTTTATTCTGTATCTCCGCTCTTTATTTTTTAGGAGCAACTGTTTTCAAAACTACTTTTGACGTGCCTTCAATGCCACTCAACGACTTTGCAACAATCTTCGTTGCAGTTGAACAGTTCAACGGAGCTTCAATTGTAGACAGCTTATACCCGTTATCAATCGATGGCTTTAAAACTGTGATGATTGAAAGTGCAACAAATGTTATAGGTAGTTATAACCATTGTAGGTTTGTCATTAGTTAAGGCCAGTTAATAATTATCATACACAACTAAAGGTAAAAGTGTAAAATATTTGATATTTAGGCAACAAGCTACTAATATGAGAATCACATTGTTTGCTGTTATGTTTTAAGAAAACTTTATTTTAAAAACGAGTATGCCTGTGTTAAATTTGCTTACTGACAAAGAATGAAATATCTGTAAAGCATTAAAGCAAGAAGGATTTTTAAGGAAACTGAAAAACGGATTGTAAAAGCATTACAATACGAATACATACATTTCAATTTAGCAATGTTTAACCCAGAAACTGGATCATTTCAATTGACTGGTAAATTTACAAGCAGTAACGCTGCTGCATTTGGTGCAAGTAGTGTGGATCTCATCTTCACAGTCAGTCGAGCATCTTTGGGATCCGAAGATGCTTTCGCTATCACAGTTGGATACCCACAAGCCACTACAGTAGCGTAAGTTGATTTTGTATACCAAAGTCATTGAATTAAAAAAATGGACATAATATGACGTTTTTAATTAATGATTGACGAATATCAAAACAGGCCTTTCAGAACAGAAAGAACAGTATAGCTGGCAGTTAATACAGAAGAAGGATACGTGACATTATTGAATCTTAAATTATCGTCAATGCCTTTTTTGCTTAACAACTAGGAACAAACTTACCAAATAAAAAAAAATTATATCTTCATAAATTCTAATATACTGTACTTATCTGTTGTTTCATTTTAGTTCTGTCATTGGAAAGTATGTAACTGACCCAGCAAAGACTGCCGCTTTTGACGACAAACTGATCACAAATATTGTCGGCAAGTGGTATTTAACTCTTGCAAGTCATGAAATCGTCATATCAACTGGTGCAGACTATGAAGCTTTACTAACTGGTGTTTTTACATCATCTGATGGAAATAAAAAGTTTGCGAAAGGTGATATTAGTTTACTTCACCTCATAATTCATATTTATTTTGTTTTTGTAACATTTATGGAAAATATATTCGTTGTATAAAAATAGGTAACACTATTCTTGCTAGATGCGTCAATCCGTCTTATATTAGGCAATTCTTATACAAACTAAATATTACATAGTTTACAATAAAATAAAACTTCTTTATTTAGGGCTTGGCCTTTTGATCCCCGTTAACTTGAAGCAAACTTTGATAAGTTGCAAGGCTGGTGCTACAGTATCTGATGCATTAGCAAATGTAAGGATTAGCAGCAGGCTAACAAAGAAATTTACTAAATACATGAACAAATATTCGTACCCTACCGGTGTTACTGTACCTATAGAAGCTGTGGTAGCCTGCTCGACACCTGCTGATTCTTCCATGTCAACAGCTACACCTGATTGGTTAGCTACCATTGAAGAAGCTACAGGGATCACATTGGAAGAACTAGAATATGATACTGGTATAATCTTTTTCATCATAGTTTAAAAGATATTACCCGAAAATAGTCTGGAAATAGTCTCAGTTATAGAACGTTTATTAGCCCGGTTAATACTAGCCCTCTTCGCATCAAGAGATCTTTAGTCAAATTATGTTTTATGTGGATAACCTTGCATTTTGTATTGACTGATTTACTTTTTTCTAGATACTGGTAATTTTAAGATTGTTTTGAAACAAACTGGTGAGATTGTTGTACTTGAGAACATACTTGAAATCAGCGGTACGACACTTGAGATATCGAAAGAACAAGATGACGACGATGATACTGTATATGCGTGGACCTACACCTGTTCAGCTGATGTCGTGGTAAGTTTTGTAGAATTGCTAACTGAACTTATTATCCATTTATATTTATTTCGTTTGGATATAACAAGCCCAGAACACTTTACACTCAGTAACTAGCAAAACAATATCTTCAAGCTCGCCCCCCTCAGTTCAGCAAACACAAGAATCGCATTATAGAAGAAAACATATATACGCTTCAGATGGTATTTCCAGCTCACCATCAGTCCTGTATTTGACTAGTTGTCACACTCTTTCCTTATTTCTTCATTCAATATTGTTACAAATACTGTTTATTAGGAAAGGGGAGAAGACGTTTTGAATATATACCACCTACTTTCAGTAGGGTCGTCTTGTGTCCTATGAGCAGATTTTTTCAGAACTAATTTCGCTGATAGCTAATCTTTGTTTTATAATTTGTCTCCTTGATGTAGACAGAATTTGACCAAACTGGTTACAAATGAAGTTTACTTTTATAACATTAATTGTTATATCTTCCAGCTATATGTATAAAATAGTAGACGTATAAAAAATATTAACTTTCATTTTTTTAATCAATAGGTATTTGGTGTGAATGCATCAGTCTCAATCTCGTTTTCTGGAGGCACAGTCACAGTTGAAGTGACGTCAGAAAATATACCCTTAACTTCTTTTATGAGTGCATTTGATTCTGGAGCAACACCTGCAGTCACCTTTGAAATTCATGACTTCGGAATGCAAATTGTATGGGACACGAGCGCTAGTGGGGACAAATCGATTATGTAAGTAAGATTTTCTAGTGATATGTCTCAGTAAGATTTTCTAGTGTTATGTCTCAGTAATTTCTTGTCATTACTTGTCCCATTGAAATATAAAATGGAACAATCTGCAAAATTCAAATATTTTTTTCACCACTTAAATCGTTTTCACTATTCCTATACTATAATTTATACACAAGATTATCGCAATTTCATCTTTTCTTCAATAATAATAACAACAATAATTTTACTTTTAGGGTGAAAGGTACACCAGTATTCAATGGATTTGATAACGTGCGGGTAGAAGCCTTGGTGTACACCGATGGAGCTGCCACTAACATTGCCGTTGCCGTAGCAATGGATAATATACGGTTGGATGAAATGTTGGAAAGTATCTTGAATGTGACTGAAGTTCCCATGGCTTGGTTTAGTAACATGCAACTTGGTAAATTTTAGTTAATTCATTAACTTTCCATTAAAAAGGACGGTCAAAAAGTGTACAAAGAGAATAATTAATATTGGATTATATTGGAATGCCTTGATAAATAAACAAACATAAAGGTCTCAATTCATTTTTGTTTTTAGTGTTTGTGATATCTACGGTTGATGCTGAAGGGTGTGATAATCCTGCTCAAGATGAAAATGAATGTGAGGATCCAGAAGAAGAAGGAGGAGCAGAGGAGGCTCCCGCTGAAGATGAACCTATGTAAGTTCTTAGTGTAACCGCTGAAGATGAACCTATGTAAGTTCTTAGTGTTCCTCTTACTTGTCGTCGTCGTTTTGTCGCCGTCGTTCTCACTTGTCGTCGTCGTATAGGCTTACGCTATAAAAAAAGATAAGGGCATTTTTCATATTTTTATAAAGTTAGAAGATACGCGAAAACTGGCACAGCTGTCATTTTAACGAAATATATTGTATATTGTATATATTCTCAAACAAAAAAAAGTTTTTCACGTTTTTATGTAAAAATAGAATAGTACTTTAGATAATTTTGCTGACTAAAAGTTAGTACAAAATCAATAAGTAATTGATTCCTTATTTCCTTCAACTTCGTTCCATAAGATAAGGGAAAGGCAGAGAAAATACTCACTGAGCGCCTATAAGCGAATAATATTCTGGGAACGAGGTTGCATTTTTAAAAAATTATTTTTGCAATTATTGATATCATAGATCTTTAAAAAGTGGCAAGAAAACTAAAAGCCAAAAGAAGAAAACAAAAACTCAAAAGACAAAAGCTAAGAGCACTAAAGTTAAATCATCGAAAAAGAAGAGTGTCAAGAAGACCAAAGCTTCGAAGAGTAAAAGAATAAAGTCAGGAAGCAAAAGGTCAACATTGAGAAAACTCCTGAAAACAAATGGCAAGTAATTATAAAAGGGGCTTACTCAGTGCAGTGTGTAGTGTTAGAGCAGTTAGAAGCCAACCAAGCTGGTAAAAAATCATTTGATTTGATTAAAGTAAAATAACTCCAAACTTTGTAAAAAAAAGACTTAATTGCTTCTTGTTTTTTTGTTTAGCGTATTTGAAATACCAATATATCTTAAAAAATGAAAGAAATTGGCTCTAATTTTTACAGAAGACTACATATCAGGACAGATGTTTCATTTCACCGTTTCAGTGGGAATAACTAGTTTGGCCTAAACACTTGAGTATGTTCCTTTAAACTATCATTAAAATATTGATCATCAGATATTTTGTTCTTTCCTTACTGTTCCCCCAACTAAATATGTAGGTTTCAATATGTAGGTAAGCGAGCAAAAAGTAAGCGAGCAAATGTTGTATTGGGAAAACGACAAGATGAACCAGTTGCTGCTGCTGAAGAAGACGACGAGGGGTTTTCTTTGGAAACGTTATCTCAAATGGATCTTGTTAGAGGTATATTTTATGTATTCATTCTTTGTTGCTAGATTTATCTTTGATGTATTAATTTATTGTTGTTTAGAGATATCTTTCGTTCTTTCGAACATTTTTATCGCGCTGCCTTTAAAGGGGAAGCCCCGTATAGCCAGGAATGGTCAAATATACTTCCATATATGGAATGCATTGTTCAAAACTATAGCAAAAAAAATATTCGATGCACTGTGCCAACTGATTGGTTTTCACTTGAACAGCAGAAGTTTAATTTCAGATGGAATCATTTGATTTCAACGTTAATGCTATCATGAATATAGGGTGAGGGATACAAATAAAGAAGAATTAATCTTGAGGTCTTATCGAATCTCATCGACTTTTTTTATAAAAGACGTAGAATTCCAAAGCTTGTTTAGTGTTTGTTTATAACTGCAGGTTGTGACTCCCTCTGCATCAGCTTATAATGACATAAGTCATTCGAATCAGTATAGCAGTATAGGTCAGATAGCACAGTCTGTTAGAGTGCCGTTGATATCTAACGGAGGAAATGGGTACGAACTCCATTTCGGCCTGAATTTCTGCAAAATTTCTGTATTTCTTTCAGGTCTCTATATCAAAGCTGAATTTTCTCTCCCCCCTGATTGCATGCAAGATGATTTATGTGATTGGATGAAATTAAAGCTTGGTGATGTTACTCTCACAATAGAAGGGACGTTCAGTAAGTGTTAACTTATGCTAATTTATGTTAATTTATGTTAAAATCTTTTCATAATACACCTACTTACCGTAAGACATCCGCCATTATGGATTTGTAAACTTTTAAGTTTATAAATTTCTGAAAAAATGAATACGATATTTGAAATCGTCGTCAAAAAATAAGCCTAAGCTGAAAATTTCATTACTTCTAAACAATCAGAACAAAAGTTACAGTTTGCAATTTTGTATAGGAATTGAACGTAAAAA
>JAYJMI010131538.1:0-10542 GCA_036873855.1 Sarsia tubulosa
ACGAACGGGACTAAATTTATAGGACTCCGGCGGCAAAGCCGGGAGTCCAATAATGAGTTTCTATCCGACATTCATTGGTATCTAAATTTTGTGGTTCATAAATTTGATAGGGATTTTTAAGGTTCTGGCTGTATCAATAGCCTACAGTAAAAATCAAGAATATCAATTGAAGATTATTATTTAAGATTCAAATTTGTTAAAGATTCAAGTAAAAAAAAAGTTGAAAACTTTATTTGATAAATTTTGAGCTAACTAAAAACAGCAATATAAGGGAAAACAACTATCTAAATAAAAGCCAGTCGAAAAAATTGTCAGTCGAAAAAAGTTGAGAAATTCCTTTGTTGTTCAATAATCTATTACAACATACCTTAGATTCAGCAGTGCCAGTTGTGAATGAACTAACGGGTGTGTAATTTGAGGGCGGTGGAGGAGCAGGCGTATTCCATCCATAATAAGACGGATTAGCCATACGATTGGGAGGGTAGAATTGATTATAATAGAAGGGTTGGTAAGGAGTACCAAAGGGTGGTGGCATACCCATTCCCATGGGAGGCATGGCCATACCATTGTACGCCATATGGTGACCCCATGGTGGCATACCATAACTACAAATAAATAGTAAATTAATTTTAACAAATAAAAACTTTTTTTTGACAGAATTTTTTTGTGCCATATTGCAGGTCTGACATAACTACGTAAAAATCCAGGATGGTCAAAATACTATTAAACCAGGATGGTCAAAATACTATTAAACTAGGATGGTCAAAATACTATTAAACCAGGATGGTTAAAATACTATTAAACCAGGATGGTCAAAATACTATTGAGCAGAGTGACATCATTTATATTCTCTTTACCTATCTATTACCACACCTAATTTTGCTTCTACTTGTAATTTTTCCTGGCACTGTAACTGGGTAAAGTATACACCCCTTATTTGGATTTGGAAATGCAGCTTCATCATGCAGCAAATGAGCAAAATTCAACGAACCCCTTTCTCTTAACTCTATTGCTGAAAACTATGATTATAAAAATAATGTACTGTACTGACTCTGAATGACCCTGAACGTTCATACAAAAACATAAACCAACTTACCCTCCATGCATATATGGCGTTTGTGGAGTATAATAATAATTCATTGCTGATTGATAAGCTGCAGCATTTGGGTATTGTGACATTGTTGTATTAACTGTTGTTGGATATTGTGTCATAGCTGTGTTAACTGTTGATGTATCGACAGTCGTCGCAATAATCTCTAATGATGATGTGACACTTGATGTATCATCTACGGTTAAATCGGTTACACTCGGTCTCGGGGAATCGTTGGTAGATGCTGTTGTTGCTATCTCGGATTTTGTCGTAGTTGTATCAACCTAAAAGGCAATAAAACATATAGTTTTATTTACTCAATACTTATTTTCATAAACCTGTATCATTTAGATGTATTTTAAAATAAATAAGATAGTACATACACAAAAGGACTCGATATAAAGCGTTACTTTATTTGGATATAACATTTCTTTCTATATTTGGATACTACGTTACTATATTTTGATACATTTTTCAAAAAAGATGCGTACAAATGAACCTCTCTGCATTTCAGACCCTGCCTAAGATTTTGTCAAGACTGTAAAACCAAAACAACATTTTTTCATCAAATTTAGTAATAGCCCATATCATTTTGATTTATTTTTTAGATTTGTAGATATTTTTTAAAAAGCTTTTGGTTGAAGTATATTTTATGACACCGACCTTCTTCGATTTCTCTCTGAATATTTCTTCAAGATTAGTTTTCGTCCAATCAAGATTAAATCCATATGTACAACCATTACATTGAAAAGAAGGTAGGTCGTACGCTCCTATAAGTAACAAGGGACCTATTACTAATTGACCTAATGAAGTTAACTTTTGGTTATTATGTTACTAGTCCAGCTCAAAAATAGGGTAGGCAACTACAAAAAAAGGAGTGGTTATATTTTTCTGAAAGGTAAATCTCGGTAGATTCTAAAAACTGAGGTAAACGGTCTAGATAGGTGACAATCGGTTTTTATGGGGGTATACCCATGGACTCTTATTGGTAAGGTTACACCCTTTAACAAGAAAAATAAATTACTCTCAAATGTTTAAATAAATGGTTTAATTGAATCAGGCTTGAGAAGGAAACGAAGAAGAAGGTATTCAAAATATTTTTTTCATATGTGATTCTTGAGATATTTGCATTTTAAGGACCGAAATTTGGTATTTTTGATAGTTTTGTGATGACGTCAGCAAATTAGAAATTTTTTTAGAATCCACAGTCATGTACCTTTCAGAAAAAGATAACCAACCTTTCTCCTTTTTTTGTAGTTGCCTACCCCATTTTTGACCTGGACTATACAATTGAAAATGCAATACAATATAAATATTATTAGCTAGAGATAAAGAACTATTCAAAATAATCTAAAAGATTCGACGAAATCCCAGCTCTTCAAGATAAAAAAACATAAAATATAAAAAGACAGATAAACTAATGAGCTAATCCTGAGAAAAAAGTATTTGGACATTTTTACTCTTTGTATATTCGTCTAACAAATATAAAACATAATGTCCTCCAGGGTATCACACCCCCCTAAATTTTGCTTCCCCCATGTGAGTCCACCCCCCCCCCTATGCTATGATATCGCAAAGTCTCCCCCCTAAAATCTAAAAAAAACTCCCGGTAATAAGACAAGTATGAGATAAGATACAGGGCAAAAGGTATATTTATAAGTCCAAATATGCCTTGCTTGCTCAAAATGATAATTATCAGAAATATAAGAATTGTGCTAATTTCACCTCTTATTTATGCTCTAACATCATGTACAAAACTAGAAAAACCTGATGAACGGATCTTGAGAACCAGGGCAAAATGTCTACTTTTGACCCAATTTTGCCTAGCTTGCCTGAAACAAGAATTTTTCGAAATATAGGGTTAGTATCATTTTATACTTCATTTGTTCTAGCTTTATGCAAAAAACTAGAAAAATCTAATAAAGGGATATTAAGATATAGGGCAAAATGTCTATTTTTGGACCAAATTTCCCCCATTTTTCAGATTTCGGGCGAAGAAGAACTTTCAAAAAAAATCCGGCTCCGTCACTCTATAGCATTTATGGATGTCATACAAAAAATCAGAAAAAACTAATGAAGCAATTCTGAGAAAGCAATTCTGAGAAAGCAATGGACCAACGGACGGACGTCAGGACTGAATTTATAGGAAACGGCAAAGCTGGAAGTCCAAAAATCTATGTACTTTTAAAGAAAAACAAGGGGTGGATTACAAGTGGACTCCCGGTATAATTTTTTTAAAAAAAATTGGAAAAGAAGATGTCAATATAAGAATTACTTTAAGGGGATTAATTTTTGCGAGCATTAAATTTTGTGAATTTCGCAAGTTTTGGGTGAATTCGCGAAATTTAATGCTCGCGAAATACGCTTTTTCGCACTTAACCTGCAGTTTAAGCCAATTAAAATTAAAAAAAAAAAAAAAATTGAGCCCATTCGCGAAATTAAACGCTCGCGAAAATTAATCCCCTTAAGGTAACAAATTTGGCTTTTTGACCCTGTTTTCACAGAAACAAGAATTTTTCTAAAAATTATGATTATGACGCTTCTCTTCATTTATGACAATTAAACTTAATCAAACAAAATTGAAAAATAATGATTTCAGAGATTGTGTTAAGTATAATTTTTGACATTTTGACCCCAGTTAGGTGCAAACAAGATTTTCAGAATTATGACACCTGTCAGTTTATACCTTATACTTATCTCTAACTTTGTACAAAAAATTAAAATAATCTGAAGAATGGATCTTGAGATGTATATAAAAAAGACCAATTTTGGCCCAAATTTGACCTTTTGACGCTGTTTCCATGGAAACAAGAAATTTTCTAAAAAATCGGACTCCTCCACTTTTCATCATTCATGACCCTTCAACTTCATGCAAAAAGTATCGGAAAAGCCGGGGGTCCAATAAAATAGGTTAAAAACAAAAACTAATGATAAGTGAGTTAAAAAGAAATTTACTCCCCCCTTGTGCCTAAACTTAGATATGGACTTCCCCCCTTAGACTTTTTTTCCAACTCCCCACAAAATTATTTTTTCTTATACGAAAGTCCCCCACCAGTCCCACATTGTTTCTCATCAAATACTTTTATTTCTCTAGACCCATAGAGAGCAGTATATTTAATTAGATAGCAAAACTAATATATTAAAGATAGCAATTATTGCAAATAAGAAACAGATATATATATATTTTTGCATTACTTAAACAAAAGTAAACTAATATTTTTTGCAACGCTATAACTTTTCTAAAATTGACTTAATAAAATCATGCCGCAATAAAAATAAATGTTATTTTCGCGGTGTTTATTTCCATGATTGAGGACTCCAAAAGTTGCATAAATTCCAGAACTTGCTTTCGCGATTAAGGTCACAAATTTCCCTAATTTGTGGGGAAACTACAAAACTTATTTGGTTATATTAATTTTTTTAGGGGAAAATCGTTTGTTTCGCGGAATTTTTTTCGCACTTTTAAAAAAAATCTTCTGCCAAAGATTCTTCCCGCAGAAATATTTTTCCTTATCAAACTCATTCATTAAATATTTGAAACTACCTTCATTCTATTCATACTTTAAAAGAAGAAAGTAATGCAAAAGAATCTTTCGCGAGGAATTTAAGGAATTTACTTTCACAAAACGCTTCTTTTTTCATTTTTCGCGAGAATAAACTTTTGCGATTTGCACGAAAGGAACAAAAATTATTTTATTTTTGGTAGGAAAGTTTTTTTTATTAGTAACATGAGACAAGATATAAATAACTAAATTTCGCTATATGCCAATAAAAATTGGAGGCTAGCAAGGCAATGTAGGAACAAACAGTATGAACACTGTTTTGCGTCATATTTTTTCACCCCTTACTAAATCTAGTCCTTTTATCAAAATATCGCTTAAAAGACCTGGATCTAGCAAAAGCGTGAAAACATTTCAATAAAAAACAAGGAATCAAACACTAATGGACCCCGGTAAAATGAAATAACTCTGTTTAGACTACGAAATTTGAAATTTTGACGTAGTCATGCAGCAAATGCACAAATTGATAAACGCCTCTATTTGAGCTGAATTTATAAGACCCTTCGACGAAACCGGGGGTCCAATAAATAGTTTTACGAAAATTGTGAATTTTTTTTGACCTTTTGACCCGTTTCAGAAAAACAACAAACAACGGTAATATGGCTAGAAAACCAGTTTTGGCTGTATATTTACCCTTCAAAAAAAGTAATGATTGGACCTTGAGATATTATGAGTAGTATTTTTTCGGAAAAAGGTGACACTTCGAGGTTCATTTATGACCCTGTAACTTAATGCGAAAAATCAGAAAATAACAATGAAGGTATTCTATGAAAAAGTTTCAGATGAATGAACGAACAAACAGAGCTGAATTTATAGGATCCCTTCGGCAAAGCCACCCGGGGATCCAATTATTTAAATTAAACTACTACTTTGTAATGCTAAATGACAATTTTCTCGAGGTTGTCTGTTATGTTTTGTAGTTTTTGATATTGACACGAAATAAAAAGCGTTATTCATAGTTTTAGGATCTCTTTAAAGTATATAGTAATTTCATTGATTATGCCGATTAAGAGTAAGAATTGCTGGCATCAGCATTTTTAAACAAATTCAATTATATGGTATTTAGGCAAGAAATACAGTAATTAGTAATTAGATAGGGTAGGCAAATAAGTTTATATGGCCGTTAAACTAAAGCCAAGACAAGAGCATAAAAAAGATGCTGTTTTTTGCTTATTTAAAGCCAACTAGATCAGCTGGTTTACATTAGGCGGTTAAAATATCTGTCTTTTCTGTAATAAAAACAAACTTGCATTAGCACAGAGAGTTAAAAATCAAAACGTTTGGTTAGCTTACTAGGGTGCTAATCTGTAGTTAAACATTTTGATAAATTTAGTTAGTTATTTCTAATGATTTAAAGTTTTTTCAACAGAAAAAGAAGCTAAACTGAACTAAGTCTACAATCTAGTCTACAACAATCTACCAGGTAAAAATCTTTAAAAACCTAGAGAGAATTTTTTTATCTGTTGTAAATATCAAACAATACATCAATGACCATATTTTCATTACAAAAACATTGCTTCATATAAAAACTGATGCTAGTCGATAACTTTAAATTCCATTAAATATCCAAGCTAAAAGAAAAGAAAATAACAAATTAATCAAAATAATTTAACCATAAAAAACATAAAAAACTAGGGAGCCAAAACTGAGACTTATCTTAAAAACAAAAATATTTAAACTAAAACCTTTCGGCATCTTTTTAGCATAGCCTTGATCTTGTAGCTGATGTAGCAGCGAAGGCAATTCTTCTTCTAGATTCCCATCATCGATAATAATATAAACAACATCAGTTGACTTACAGTACGGACAGATACCATTAGTGGAGACTGGGAAATCAACCTTCGTAAAAGCTGGTTTTGAAGCTTTAGCTTTTCCACCATAATACGTTGCTTCTTGTAGAACATGTGTAGGAGTATCGCTTACTGATTGATCAACGTCAATTACTTCAGTACTGTTTACAGATACTACAGTACTGTTTACAGAACTTTTACAAGTACTAAGGGAAGTAATGTCAATAGAAGTGCTAGCGGTAACATCCATATCGCTTAGTCCTCTATCAATTTGAATTGTTGCTGTTTCATCATCTTGGATTTCTATCACTTCATGTATTAAAGGCTTTGTTTTCATTTCACCACAGATATAATCTATACGTGCTTCTTCTAGAGCTAACATTGTACGGATGATTCCTGCTTCCTCTCCTGGTAGGAAAATACAGACATGTATTATCAAAAAGTAAGCTACAGGACAGTCGTCTCCTTATAAAAATGTCAGCAAAGTAAACTAGCTTTGTATCAGCATGTTTCCAACAACCATAAAACATTTCTGATTTTCAAGAGTGCCTGCAATTGCGGGAACAAATGCTTTCACCAAATGGCCAGGTCTAAAATCAAAATATAAAAATCAAGACTATTTATTTTCAGCCATTTTTTGTTTACCTAAGCGTTCTTCTTCATCTTCAATGACTTCATCTAGAACAACCCATGAGACTTTATTTCTATAGAAATCAATATCAACATGGCCCTCGTCATATTCATCTTCTGTTGTATCATCTTCATCAAGGCCGCCATCTTCTTTATGGCTACTTGGTTCGAGAAAATCTTCTCGAATCTCCACAAATAAATCTACAAAAAGAACAGTAAGAATGTTATCTTAAAATATGATGTTTGACAATATGTTTTAAAATTTAAGATTATTTAAAAAAATGTTATAGTAGGAACTTACCTAATATTGTTATAATGCATGTTTCCTTCGACAGCAAGTATTTTATAATTTCGGCATATAAAATATGATAATAAAAAAATTGATAAAAAGACTATTTCAGTAAAGCAAAAGTAAGTTCAAGAGACAAAATTACATCAGTAAAAAAACTATTCCAACTTTAAAAACACCTTTGACGCTGCATGTAATCATAGAAATGGCCTAAAAAGTATAACTAAGGTCACCTTATAACATACTTTTGAATATAAAAAATAAGATATGACTGTTGACGCCCTGTTACCTGGTATTGTCTCCTCTGGTATTTCCTAAATACAAAAGAACAAAGAATTTAAAATTGACAATTTCAAAAATTTTGAATAAAAACAAGCATGCAAAAAATCTACAGTTAAATTACCTCAACTTGACTTTTGATCACATTAACATCTGCTTTGGATTTAGGTTTTTCAATGAAGTTTGTTTCGGGGAAGAGGTATATTTTCTCAAGATCTGTTGTATCCCAATTTATGTTAAATCCACATTTCATAATATCACTGGGGCATCGTCCACCACAAAGAAATGTTGGAGGGTCCTAAAAAGAATTGATAAACAATTCATGGAAGTTGATAGATTGATGCAAAAAATAAAATCCATAAAAATTTATATTGAATAATTCTTTTTATACAAAAAGGAAAATATAGAGACTCACCATTATTATGCATATTATATGTATCATAGTACTAGATAATCTGTATCCATAGCAACTATTACCATAACAACTTGAATTCGCATCAAACAGAATAAGTTAACACTAAGTAATCAGTTACGTACATGTTCATTTGTTTATTTATACAGTTACTTTGGTTACCTTACAACTGGGATATATAGTTAACCATTTCACCGGTTATGGTTTATATATAGTTAACCAATTCAAATGTTATGGTTTATAAACCAATTGTAGCCACTTTGTTTAAAATCCTTACCTTACAATTTAAACTTTCTTTACTTGACCATAGAACCGCTTTACCTTGCGTTAATAGATACTGTAACATTTCTGGCATGTCATTTGCAATAAACAAACTATGAAAAAAATAAAGCATTTCTAAAAAAGTAATTCTCTAGCATGGTTTCGAGATTTAAAATGTTTATAAAATAAAATAGGTAGTATTAAAAAAATATAAAAAACTTTACCTTAAAAAACAAAACATTTCTTCTGCACAATTAATTCCAGAATAGTTGCTGGGAATTGAATAACAGCTGATTTTATAGCGTCATGGCCCCATGTCCCTAATTGCTGAAATATGCCCTGTATAGGGTCCTCTATATGCTATACTTGCAAATCAAATCAAACTTTCTAACAGTTGTAAATATGTTGAGTTTAAAACAAAATACTATTACTTACAAATCAAGAATGACAAAAACATTTGAACGGTATTTGCATTTCGGACAAGATCCATCATTTGAACTTCGGAAGTTTTTACCACGCATTTCAACTGCTTTCACTTGCTCATATAAATCTTTACTACAAAATTTAAGAATGATATCAATTGGCTATAACTTAGATCAACAGCCATTGCAATATTCACAATTTATAGATTTTACACTTTTCAAAAAACAAGCTCAGATATAAAAGAACGCATAAGATGGCAGGCTAAAAAAAGCCTGTTAAAAATTTCTACAAAGTAAAAACACAAGTAAGATAATAATCTTAGTTGTTTTTACTTGGTAGTATTTATTTACAATGTTAAACATGCCTTCTAGGTAAAAGAAAAATTAAATAAAGAGATTACACTATTCTTTTTTAATGAATATTATATTGGATTTCTAACCAAGTTTTATTATTTTTCATAGAACTTGCATAAAGAAAAAAATTTCAGAATTCAGAATTTGTAGGGTTAAAAAAGTGGCGACTATTAACCTGTAGACATTTGATTTGATTTCAGGTATGATCTCAGATTATCATTCCATATGTTTAATGCCTATGTTACATTTCACATCAAAAATGACTTTTCAACAACAATTTCTAGTGGGGGGTGTCACCATTACTTTATTCAACTATCTATAAAGTGATGAAAACAGTATTTCTTGAAAACAATTACTTACTCTAATTTGTATTCACTAAGATAATTATAATACTGGTTATGTGAATCCTTTTTCTTTTCAACTTTTGTTTTTTTCAATTTCTCTGTAAAATCTTCATCTTGACTTACATCTTCTTCATTTTCATCATAGTTGAGCTTTAGTTTCTGAAAAGTGAATAACTCCAGTAAGCGTAGATAAAGATATACAAACTTACAACCTATATAAAGATAACTATAACATCTATAGGACATTAAAGCTTTATTATTTGTTGTACCACTACGCTGTTAAAAACTTCTGGGGAGAACACTGAGACATTATGTTGAACAGAGTGATGTAAAGTCCACAAAGAATACCCAGAACTGCAGAATTGGTGTTGTTATCTGTAGAAAGCTGATTCAAACCATATCCAACTAGCTTTAAGGGAGTGCCAGCTGCAGTCTTAACATGAAATATACAGCCTAAGAATATTAGTAATACAAAGCTGGCTACATTCAGGAAATATTTGTGAAAAAGGATATTTATTTAACAGAAAGAATGAAGAATATTTAGTGAACACAAACTCCTTTAGATCTAACCACATCTTTAAAATTAATACAAAAACTTACAGTTTTAGTAAATGTTGAGGTTCCTTTCTTATCATCTTCAGCTAAAACCAATTCACTTTGTAAAAACGCTTGTACACTGAAACGTAATGAAAGCATAACTTCAAATTGACTTTTTGACTTTTTAATTTCCTCTTCTACTTTTTTTCTAACCTTCACTTTAATATTTTCATATATTTGCTTGCTGCATTTTTCTTTTTGCATAAACGAAGCAGGTAGTACTGCATTTACAATTGTATTGATACTCATGTCTGTTACATCTTCCATATTAAAATTATATTGATCTAAAAAATAAAAAGTTAGGAATGTATTACTTAATCAAAGTACTAAGTGACTCCTGAAAATAAAATTTGGCATTTGATTTTTATACGCAGCAAATGAGTAACTATAAATACAATGCGATTCAAAATAAAACTTCAGAAAAAAAACCCCTAAAATAAATCCATTTCACAACTGATGTCAAATTTTTTGACCTCATTACATTAAAATTAACAAGGAATCAATTACTAGTGGA
>JAYJMI010131871.1:0-10539 GCA_036873855.1 Sarsia tubulosa
TTTATTTATCATGTCTATATTAAGGGCTCATACTGGAATGTTCATTTATCATGTTTATATTAGGGACTCCCACTGAAATATTTATTTATCATGTTTATATTAAGGGCTTCCACTGAAATGTTTATTTATCATGTCTATATTAGGGACTCCCACTGAAATATTTATTTATCATGTTTATATTAAGGGCTCCCACTGAAATGTTTATTTATCATGTCTATATGAAGGGCTCATACTGGAATGTTTATTTATTATGTTTATATTAGGGGCTCCTACTGAAATGTTCATTTATCATGTTTATATTAAGGGCTCCCACTGAATTGTTTATTTATCATGTTTGTATTAGGGGCTTCCACTGAAATGTTTATTTATCATGTTTGTATTAGGGGCTTCCACTGAAATGTTTTTTTATCATGTCTATATTAGGGGCTTCCACTGAAATGTTTATTTATCATGTCTATATTAAGGGCTTCCACTGAATTGTTATTTATCATGTTTATATTAGGGGCTCCCACAAAAATGTTTATTTATCATGTTTATATTAGGGGCTCCTACTGAAATGTTCATTTATCATGTTTATATTAGGGGCTCCTACTGAAATGTTTATTTATCATGTTTATATTAGGGGCTCCCACTGAAATGTTTATTTATCATGTTTATATTAGGGGCTCCCACTGAAAGCTTTGTTTATCATGTCTATATTAGGGGCTTCCACTGAAATGTTTATTTATCATGTCTATATTAGGGGCTCCCACTGAAAGGTTTATTTATCATGTTTATATTAGGGGCTCCCACCGAAAGGGTTTTTTATCATGTCTATATTAGGGGCTCCCACCGAAAGGTTTTTTTATCATGTCTATATTAGGGGCTCCTACTGAAATGTTTATTTATCATGTTTATATTAGGGGCTCCCACTGAATTGTTATTTATCATGTTTATATTAGGGGCTCCCACTATAAGGTTTGTTTATCATGTCTATATTAGGGGCTTCCACTGAAATGTTTATTTATCATGTCTATATTAGGGGCTCCCACTGAAAGGTTTATTTATCATGTCTATATTAGGGGCTCCCACTGAAAGGTTTATTTATCATATTTATATTAGGGGCTCCCACCGAAAGGGTTTTTTATCATGTCTATATTAGGGGCTCCCACGGAAAGGTTTTTTTATCATGTCTATATTAGGGGCTCCCACTGAATTGTTATTTATCATGTCTATATTAGGGGCTCCCACTGCTCAATCAGTGAAGTTAAACATACCCCGGAAAACTAAATTGTTTGTCGACCAAGCTTTGAGAGAAAGAGAAAACGCGACAAGTAAGTTACACAGTTTTTACCACTAATATTAGTTTAACACTTGGATGGTTTTATAATAATTTAGGATATAAATAAGGTTTTTCTTCTACAGTAAATTGAAAGAAAATTAAATATTTAGTTAGATAGAGCTTATATCTTAAAAGGAAGAAAGTAGTGCGAAAGAAACTTCGCGTTTTTCAACAAATCATATTTTTGTAGACATGTACAACGTATTTCAAACCGACTTGTTCAAGCTGCGTTTAAATACAGCCCGTTCATATGCAAAAACATTGGAGACAAGTTTAAATCCTATTTCATCGTCGTTAGAAGACCCTTTAAAGCTTTCTGCGCAGGTATAGTTCTATTATTGGCATCATTACTATTCTTGTTATTATTATGAGGAGCTTTGCAGGGGGGATGACACCAAGTCATGTCTTTGGGTACCGACCAACCCATATATAACCTTAGTCAATGAATATGATACTTTTAGTATCCATCAAGGGGGATCAGGAACTTTTCAGTTTCTTTGGGTGTGACGTCCCCACTTATAACCCCAGTCAAACAACAGACAAGTTACTGCTTGCCCCACCTTCATCCTGGTTTTCCATCACCGACAGAATACACAATTTAAAGGGGCCGAAATTCTGATGGAGGCATCTGTATTGATGATTAGCAAATGACACTTAACCTTAACTTGACCATGTACCAACACTCCCGATACTTGATTTACCTTGCCTTTGGAAACCAATCAACAGTTCTTGTTGGGCGGTTTCTGGATGCAATGGAGTGTTGATATAGCAAGCAATGTAGTAGAGGGGTTTTGGTCTTGAGGGATTAAGTTCGAGTTTTTATTTCCGAACAAAGATAACCTAGTAGAAGGGAGATATTGATATTTTAATTTCCATTCTTAATGTTATTCTTCTAACGTTACACCATCAACTAATAAATAGAGTATCTTGATATCGTTGAAAACCATGTTCTATATATATTGTTATTATTATGTTTTAATGCTTTTGAATAGCTTTGAACTTTAAACTTGTTACTTACATTATTATTTCCCTTATATGCGTTGTATTTTATCTCACTGTCTTATCTATGTATATAGTCGATACTACCCTATCTATGCATATAGTCATACTATCTTATCTATCCACTTCTATCCACGTTTGTTTTCATTTAGGTGCAGGGATTGGGTCCTGGTTTTAAACTGTTGATCAATCTACAGAACACTTCATTTAGCACTCCATCTATGGACTTGTTGATCACATTTCTAGCTGACCATACTTTATACACGTTAGCAAAACCAATCATGCATGTAAGCAGGTTAAATTATCATGTCTCGTCGTACAATCAATTTTTTATGACGATATATTATGTTTCGTGTCGTGAAGTAATAAAGTATCTCAGTGCTTCGTTGAGATAACAGTGTTTCAGTTTTCCTTACTTTTCCCAGAAAAAGTACCAAAGTATCAATGAATAAGCTTTTTTGAGAAAGTTCTTGCTGCCCAAAAATGATGTGAAAAGAGAACAATTGTATACCTGTTAATTTATACTTTTAGGTCCCTCTCTTACTTCCGGGGGTAATGTATACCTACGACACTTATGTAGAATGTATCAGTGAGAAAGGGATAGCAGATAAAATCAAGGTACATCAATTTATTCGTACAATTATGAATTGCATCTCCAGATCGCTCCATTAGATTTTTCTACTTTTTTGCTTGAAGTTACAGCATAATAAGGAGTGAAGTCAGTATTCCTATATTACCGAAAATTCTTGTTTTGTCAAGCAAGACAAATTTTGGCTAAAAGTAGACATTTGCTCTGTATCTCTTAGGCCCATTCATTGCGTTTTTTTTAGTTTTTTTATATAAAGTTACAACGTAATGAGGTAAAAAATAACCCTTTTCTTGCATTTCTGAAAATATGACCAACTATATTTTTCCATGTATCTCCCGGTCTAATTATTATCCTTTTATTGCTTGCAGTTAAAACATAATATGTGGTAAAAAACATTTTACGAAAATTTCTTTTTGGGTAAGTTTTGGGTAAGCAAGGCAAATTTGCGATAAAAATAATCTCAAAATAATAATTTCAAGATCCGGTCATTAGATTTCCAAAATAATTACCGGGAGTCAATTTTCCTTGTTTCTTGGTAAAAAGAATGTGAATAAAAGAAAGAATTCGAATAAAAAATAATTTGAATAAAGATGTTTTCACATGAATGTTTTTAAAAAAATTAAGGAATACGATTTATAAAATATATGATATCCTGCTCAAAGAATTACGAAAAGTACAACATAGAAGGTTTCTAGTAGGGGTAACTACCCCTACTTCTAGTAAAACTGACCTCTAGAATTCTTTCTATAAGATCCTACTAAAAAAAACTTCATTTCGTTATTCCCATAAAATCACTAGACAAAGAGAGCAAACAACAACAAAATATTTTTCCGCTGGCTATGACGACAAGAAACGACACTCTAAGAATATTGTTGATTATGCAAATTAGCATCCAGTTAAATTTTAGCTTTTCAAAATCTATTGTACACTACTATAAACATTTAGTTCATCTTTCAAGCAAGGAGCAAGACATCACCAAAACTTACGTTAAGACATCCATGTTCGTTCATCTTTGGAACAAAACGAAGACTTACAATGATTATTAAAATACTTGATGTATTATTCTTTTTAATTCGTAGGCTGTGTCCACCTCTTTAGCGTAAGACCAACATTTTTAATTTTGTATTTTACCTCTCCAGTTTGGTACTCAAACCTCTCATAGTAAGTTGCTTTTTTAATTGCATTTTTTCCGCTAATATACCCTTTGTTAACTATTTAAATTATCTTTTATAATAACTACCCCAGAGAATACACGACTTAGTTTCAGCATCAGCTGTAGAGATCTAGATCCAACTTTAAGGGGGTAAAAATCAAAATAACAACAAAGATGGAGTGCAGAAACCTTACGCTAAAGAGCTGTATTAATATTAGAAAGTTTGCTTTTGAAATTGTTTATTCATTATGCATACTTTTTAATTAAAAAAGTACTGAGCTCGAGGTCAAAGTGTCAAATTAAAACTAAAATTGATCATTTTTTAAAATATATACAATCCGTTCCTCGAATTCTTTTATTTTTTTGCATTAATTCAGATAAAAGTTTAAGATACAAACTGACATAGGTGTCATAATTAGGGTCCAAAGGTCAAAATCTATTACGTAACCAAGGTAACTCAGAAACCGTTTATACGTTTTCATTTATTTTTTGCTCGTGCTCGTTCTCTTTCATCTGATTTGGAAACCAGACGTTTGAAAAACACAATTTGATTGGTTGTAACTGATTTAGCGGAAAAATATTAGCTGTTTTTTTATTGGTCTAAGAACAATTAGATGGATTTCCATTGGTTTTAGTAAAAACTTTTTAATATCTTTTTAGACATTCTGCCTAAACGATTAGATATTTTTTCAGGGAGTTTTCATAATCTTTTGAGGAATTTAATTCTACAAATTCTAGGAAAAAATTCATCAAACTTAATGTTTTAAAAATGCTCTAACAATTTTTTTCTAAAAAACTTACGAAATAAAGTTTAGTTCTAGTGTTTGTTTTTCTTTCGTAAGTTTTTATGAAAGAAAAAAAAATTGTTTAAATTGATTTTAATAAAATAATCTTACAGAAGGTATTTGAAAATATATGCTATTATTCTACATGTTCAAAACTTTTTCATTCAGAGACAGAATGCCAGAAAAGTGAGTTAGCTCTATCATTCTTTATCTTCTTTCACAGACATATTGCAATATTTATGTTTGTATTTTTCACATTTTTAAGTGGAATTAGGTTTTGACCTGGACAAAATTAATATAGTGATAAAAATTGGAACAAAGGTCTAGGACTATGTCAGCAATCACCAAAAAAAATCCCCATCATTTTGACATTGGGAAAACTGTTTTTGGTCCTCTCAAGAATTATATAGGAAAAATTAACTTTCAACCCCATTCATCATCTCATTCCAACCAATACAATGCAATCATTTTTTAAGCATAAAATACTTTATAAATTTCACTTTTTAAGGGTCCTCCCTTTAATATACGTTTTGGTCCTTAAAATGTCAATTTCAAGTTTTGTCGGCTTTTTGTCAGCTATAAATTCAGTCCTGTACGCACGCACGTACATTCGTTGTTAGTACGTACGTACGTACGTTTGTTCGTTCGTTCGTTCGTTAGTTATTACGTTTTCTCAGAATTGACTGATTATTTTTTTCTGTTTTTTTGCATAAAAGTAGGCATCCATAAATACTAAAAACTGAAGGAGCCAGATTTTTGACAAAAATTAAGTTAAAAGGTCAAATTTAGGCCCAAAATCAGTTTTTTTTCAAAATATCTCCAGATTTCATCATCATTTCCAAAATTCTTGTTTGCACGTAATTAGGGTCAAAAAGTCAAAATTCGTTATGTAACCCAGCTATCTCAGGAATCGTTCAACAGTTTTCTCTGATTTTTTGCAACAAGTTAAAGGGACATAAATGTAGAAAATTTACGGAGCCAGATTTTTTAGAAAATTTCCGTTTCCATGGAAACAGAGTCAAAAGGTCAAATTTGGGCCAAAATTCATCTTTTTTCAATATATTTCAATTCCCGTTTATCAAATTTTTTCATTTTTTGTACAAAGATAGAGATAAGTATAATGTATAATCTGACGTAGATGGCATATATGACATCTATCGTAGATGACATCTATCGTAAATGACATCAGGTGTCATTTTATTTTTAGGCTGACAAGTATCTAATACATTAATTTACAATATACAGTTGGTTTAGAGCTATCTCCTGGCTTTGTACTGGATAATAGTCCATGGAAGTAGTTTCTTTACCTAAATCATCTTTTTTCTGCCTCTCTCTTGCTCTGGCCGTCGAACTCAAAAACCGCGAAAATGTAAACATTGCAATCCGTCTGTTGAAAGCAACAAAACCTTTAATAAGATAGATCATAAAAGCGAAAGAGTTCATGTACTTGTGTTTCTTGTTTCATTAAGGTCATGAATGGAAAATATAATGCGTTATTTATATATCAGGAGTCCATTGGTGATTCATCTCTTGTGTCTATCAAAGTTTTAGATGGTTCATCGCTTGTTTTTATCAAAGTTTCTGGTTAATTAAATCGCTTGTTGAACTCCCTGCTTTGTCGACGGAGTCCTATAAATTCAGTCCCGTCCGGGCGTTTTTCGTTCGCCCGTCCGTCTGTCCGTTCTTCCGTTGATTTCTCAGATTTTGTTCATTATTTTTTTCTAATTTTTTGAAAAAATGATACAAATTTTTATTGAAAATTCTTGTTGGCCCGAATTGGGGTAAATGTTGCCCTGTATCTCAAAATATGTTTATTAGATTTTTCCAGTTTTTTGCATGAAGTTGGAACCTAATAAGAGGTAAAAAATGACACTATTCCTTTATATCCGAAAATTCATGTTTTCCCAAAATCTGGTTAAATGAACCAATTTTGGGCCCAAAATAGACAAAACAACTATAAACGCAACTGTTTTTTTTTAAAAGTTGCTAAAAATATTTTGAAGCAGAGAAAGTAAGTTTGCTGACTTACTTTTCGGGTTTTACGCTCCTGCTTTCTCCTGAGTTTGTTGCGAGAAGCTTTGCAAAGGGGTGACAACAAGTTGCATCTTTGGGTATTGACTAAATCGATGAATATAATACTTCCTGTAAGTAACAAGCAAGTGGGGTTAGGAACTTTCCCTTTCTTTGGGTGTGACAACCCCACTAATAACCCCAGTCAACAAACAAACGAGCAATTTATGGTTGTCTGTCATTTGCTTTGATGGTAACAAAAGGTGTGCACGTTCCTTAAGTTACTGCTGGCCGAACCTTCATCCTGGTTTTCCATCACCAGCGGAATATACGGTGTGAAGAGGCCAAAATTCCGATAAAGGCTATCGTACTGACGATTAACAAATGACACCCAACCTAAAGTTGTTCCTGTATCAAGTCACCCGATACTTGAACTCTCTTACTGTTGAAAACCAATCAACAGTTCTTGTTGGGCGGTTTCTATCTGCAACAGATTTTGAAACTTGGTATAGCAACTCTGCCTCGGTCTAAAGGGAATAACAACCCTACTTCTTACTCGAGTTTATTCCATCTAACTTAACCTTGTAAAAGGGGGACTGATAACAATTGTCAACCTTAGTGTGTTTTTCTAAAGCCACTAGTATTTTTAACCATAAATCAGAGTTATTAACTCTTTTATCTCATGGGAAACCATGTTTACCCTAAAAATCTTGTATACAATGACACTTTTCCTATATTTCTGAAAATTCTTTTTTCTCAAAATCGAGGTAAAGAGGGTAAGTTTAGGCCAAATAGACATCAAAGTATGACGACGCCAAATAGACGTCAAAGTATGTTGATTAGATTTTCTATTTTTTCGCATGAACTTAAAAAAATATAAAGATTTGTCCTTAAAATATACATCTTTATCTGCTCCATCTCATACTACTTCTTTAGGTTTTTCTATTTTATTTCAAAATTATTAGTCCAGCAGTCAATCTGTCTTGTTTGTATCCAAGTTTATAATTGATTAAATCACTTGTTTCTATGCAAGTTTTAGGTCGGTTATCGCTTGTTACTATCCAAGTTTATATGGTTTATCATATTCTAGCATGCATGCTTCTTTGTTTGGTGTAGTTCATCCTTTTGATATGTTTTAGGTGTTCTTGCTGCACAAGGGTAACCCTATTCCCATCATAACTGCTGTGATCAATATGCCGGTCAGTGAAGCAGTAGTAATGGCATGAATCAGTTCGTAATGACGTAAACCAGCTCTTCAAACATCATCAAACATATTGTTATCGCAATGAATGCGCACAACTCTAATTTCTCTGCTCTTTCTACTCTTAAAGAAATTTAAGTAATTCCTATAGTCAGATCGGCGCTACGGGTTTTTTTCTTGCCAGCGATCGAATATCGGTGTAAAACAGTGCTCTTATTAGGGAGATAACTGAATCAAATTTTATCGAAATAAAAATTGTGAATTGTTAAAATAGATAATACACCGGTTTACAGTCTCAGTTCAAGAAACAATCAAGAATTCTAAGAAACAATACCCAGAGCGTAATATATGTTTGTAAATTTTATTACCTTTTAATGATTTCTAGGAATGCTCGAAAAAAATAATTAAAAGTGCTCGACGAAAACAATTAGTAACTATTAACAGCTTTTGTTATTGATGTATTTTGAGGAACGGAACTGAGACTATAAAACAGTGTATTAACCATGAATTCCCTTTCAAATTGATCGAAATTTTTATTGAGTTTACCTAGCAACAGCAGCGTCGATCTGACAGTGAATCTATGTATCATTTTATATAACTAAAATTTGTTTAAAGCCTGGAGAAAACCCTCCAAAAGTCCAATACGAATAGGGCTACCTTAAGTGGATTAATTTTCGCGCGGATTAATTTTCGCGGATTGTGTCATTTTCCGCGAAAATTGGTCCGCGCGAAATATGCTTTTTTCCTACTTTCTACGCAAATTCGTCCAAATAACAATATAAAACCAGTAAAATAGCAGGTCATCCGCGAAAATTGATTCGCGCGAAAAATTCAAAATTTGGCGTCCGCGAAAATTAGTCCACGCGAAATATAATCCACTTAAGGTAATAGAGAGTTTACGCATTTACGGTTGAAATGAGGACGAGAACGTTGCATAAACAATAGAAAAAAATTTACTATTACAATAACTTATAAAATTTATTTACCTTTGGGCACTAAATGCAGTATTTAAAAATAGTTCACCTCTTCAATAGGACTTGAAATCAATGCTTTTAACGTTCTCGACACAACGTGAGCAGAAAGACAAAAAAGCTAAAAAATAACTGTATATTTAATGTCTTCCAAAAACTGATACAAGTAATTTATATTTATATTTTAATTATTAGATTTAAAGTCAAAACTTTTATTTCTCTTATGTTTTTTTTTGTTTTTTTTATCATATTTACTGAACGACTAAACTAGTCTAAATATTTCATGTTCTAGCATTTTTGTGTATAAGGAAGACCCAAACTTATAGAACCGTAGGTTCTTTAGTACGAGGGATTAGGGGTAAGGGTTTAGGGCAGGGACTGCAAGTCGTCGTTGTAGATGCGTTAACTCCCTAATGTTAGTCGATAACAAACGTCGTTGTAGATGCGTAAACTCCCTAATGTTAGTCGATAACAAACATCGTCGTGGTAGATGCGTAAACTCCCTAATGTTAGTCGATAACAAATAATCACTTTATTTAGAAATTTTGAAGCTTTTTTTAAATTTATTTATTTGTAAATATGTATTAAAAATAAAGAAAGTATTATGAAAGTATTATTTTTAGTTGTTACTTTATTGTGGATTTATGGTTTTTATTAAGACAGAGATTTGGCTCGTCGGGTAAAGCCCGTTATTTAGCCCTGGGAGTCAATAAACCCTGGAAGCAGGTTTAGAAGTGCTTTAGATACCATTGAACCCTTAAGATACGGAGACAAGCTATTTGATTAAGCAAATTAATATGTGATGATAATTATATTTATTTTTAATGTTACTTTATGTGTGTTACTTAAAAATAACGAAACTAAATATTCGCGATCATCGTCTATTTTTATCTAAAAATGTGTTCAAACAAAGAAAGCGCACACAAAAACAACAACTTATTTTCTAATTCACTGCGTTCAAACGAAAATAACCTATAATTTTCTAAATCAATCTGCCAACAGGAAATAAAAACAACGTAAGTCTGTTTGTTAGTTGATAAGATAAGACAACACATATTAAGAATATTTAACCAATAACATATTCGTTGTAATAATGCATTCGTTGTTGTTATATGAAATAAAGAACGTCTATTATTTAAGACAGCCATAGATAAGGAACCATATAGACTAGACTAGATTAGTCGTTTAAAAAAATAAAAAAAGTCAGATATGGGTAGGAAGGAAACTCTTGAATATTCCCGTGCCGTAAACTGAAACCTGTATTTTGCGACTTCCGACCGTATTAAAAAGAACGACTTTTCTAAAGTCTACATATAGGCATGAGGGAATACCATGTTTTACAGCTGAAAATTAAGAAACAGCTAATGCACCTTTAAATAATCAAACTTACATCTTAACTTTTCAATAATTAAAAACTATGTACAAAGTGTAAAAGTGTATAACTCTGGAAAACTATTAAAAATGCTAAATGTAAGCATACAGCCATTATATTGTTTACAAGCAAAAAATA
>JAYJMI010132204.1:0-19823 GCA_036873855.1 Sarsia tubulosa
AAGTGGGATTAAGTGGGAATAAGTGTTATTAGGTTGGTTTAAGTGGGACTAAATGGGACTAGGTGTAATTTAGTGGGTTAAGTGTGATTAAGTGGGATTAAGTTTTTAGATTTCCATCCCAAATGATCCATAAAGGTAGAGCAACGAAAAAATATTTTTTGGTACTTTTAATTAATTTTAAAAGGGGTGAAAAAATTCTTCTAGTAATTACTTGGGTCCCCATGTTCTAGCAGTAAGGCTTCTTGTTATAATCTATGCTTTTGAACGAGATTGAATGTGGTTTTCACTTACTGTCCTTAAAAAAGTAGATTTTATATATAAACAAATGAAAAAAACAGCAGTAGGGTTCCTTTAAGACCTTCAGTAAATGCAAGCAAATTCTATTGGAATTACAAAAGATCACGAGTTCCGAAACAAATTTTTTTTCAAAAAACACGGTCTTTATTTTACAAGTATATTTTAAAGTTCTTGCTAGCCGTAAATGACAAATCGGAGAAATTATCGGATTTGTTTTAATTAATTCCGTTAGCCAATCAAAATCAATTCTTCCAAGGCCTGTCCCAGGGCCTTCTTCACCGAAATAAAAAAGTAAAAGAGATAAGTGGCCCTGAGATTGTGGTTGATTGTATACACATGAAACTTGCTACAGGCGTTCTACAGACTCTTATCTTACATTTCAATTTAATTAGACGCTAGAGCAATGACATCACAAGATGGATATGGTTAATAAATGGTTATAAAGATATCAAATTCAGGGGGTAGATAATTTAAGAAAAAATGAGTTGCAGATCTGAGAGAGATTTTCTTTAAGCTTACCTTTTCGTGATTGAATAAATATAAGTCAAGCAAGGAAAACTTAATCAAAACATCATTTAAATAGTTTTTTATAAGCCCCTGATTTTAATAGGAGGAGGGAAAGGAGAGAAAGCACTGGGACAATTTTTTTACGCAAAAAAATAAAGCTTGTTTTGAAATGGGGTATACCATTTGAAGTTCTAAAATTAGAACCCATTGTTTGAAACCACCTACCAATTTGTGGATACATTCTGTTTAAATTTTATAAAATTGAAATGTTCCTTTGAAAATGGTCACGTGATAACGTCATCGTTTTTTTTTGAAGTTTCACCGACTTCCGGATCATATTTTAACCGGAAGGACTTTTTTTATAAAAAAAACATGATAATTATGAAACTGGAAACAGAATTTTTATGCAACTCCATAGTTTTACATTTGTATCATAGATGGTTTTTCAGGAAATTTAATGAAAATATGATTTTTTGCTGCCGACAGCAAAATTGGTGGCGCAATCATAATTTTTTTTGCTGTAAATTTTTTTTAACAAAATTGTAATTTCAGAATTCCAAGCAAAGTGTATCTTCCTTTATTCTACATGATCGAAATCAAGTAATTTTCATTGTAGAATAGAAGCAAATTTTTGACAGCACAAAAATATATTAACACACCTAAAAGACATATTTCGATAGCTAAATTATATATTCCGACAGCTAAAATATATATTTCGACAGTCAAAAAAATATTGTGAGAATACCCTTAGCACAAAGAGGGGAGGGCTAAATAACGCGCATGTCTGTCTGTGCTGTGCCATTATATTCAGAATATTTCTTGTAATTCATAAAGCTATTCTAACTTCACAACTGAGCTGGTAGCATTTTTTTCTTTTTGTTATGTTTAAACAAGTTTTTTGCTGTAAATCTTCAATTTATTTCAAAATTCGTTGTAACATATAAAGTTGATATAAAAATTATTCTTTAGATTCGAAACACGCCCGTATATTCTTCGGATTCAATGGGACTAACAGTAAAGCATTCAATAATCGCTTTGACATACATTTGAAGCAAGTTATTTCAAAAATTGATCAGATACATACTTTAAATGCTGATAATCTAGAACTAGAATGTTACGAAATTGTTTTTTGTGGGTACTCATTAGGAGGAGCGGAAGCTGCTGTGCTTACAATAAAGTTAAGATCACTGCGTTTAATGCTGAGGAATAAGAAAACAGAGCTTTTATTGGAAAGTATAATGGAGATAGAAATTGAAGATAAAGTTGATCTCAATATCAATTTAAATGAAAAACAAAAAAATGTTGTAATAAATCTTCCTTATGATATGCTTTGCGTTACAATTGGCGCCCCATTGTTTGGGAACAAAGTCAACCAGAAGCACTGTAGTAAACGTAATTTTAGTAATCTAATTTACAATGTTATAGATATTGACGATCGTGTCCTTAAGTTTGCAGATAAAGTTGACGAAACAGCAGCTATTGGCCACTTTAAAATCTACGCAAATTCCTCACATAATATAACATTTGAATCTATTAAATCTGAAAATATAGAAATTTACCTTAAAACATTCACAAATACAAAATGTTATCATAGCATGAAAAGTTATTTACAATCTATGTCCAAAGAAATTGATGATGTTGATAACGAAGCATTGAATGTTATAGCAGATACAAACAAAACTATGCAAAAAAAAAATTGGCCATATTTAATTATAGGTAAACTAGGTCGGGGTACTTATGGATATGTAATGGAAGGTACTGATACATATGATTATACTACACGCGTTGCTGTGAAGAAAATTAATATTGACTGTTCCGGCAAGGAAAGAGGCGACAATATGATTATTGAAAGTAACCGTGAAATATCCGTTCTGTTAAAGATTGAACATGACAATATTGTGAAAATGAAAACGTACCTTTTTACTGATAAAGTAGCTTTTCTGATCTTTGAATTATGCATAAGTGATTTAAGAAAATTTATAAAAAATGGAACATATGATGAAAAACAAGAGTTACCATCGATTTTAGGAGACTGTTTACTAGGTTTAAAGTTTTTACACGAAATGGGAATTATACACCGCGATATAAAGCCTGTAAATATTCTGGTATCGCAAAGTCAAAGTAAAAAAAGAAAGTGGATCTACAAAATTGGGGACCTTGGTTCAATAAGTATTGATGGGAAAAGAACAATAAAAAGGACAGCTTGTGGTACATATTTATATGCAAGTCCAGAAATGAATTCCGCATTTATAAACGGTAGACATGATGCTTATTTAAATCCACAAACTGATATTTTTTCAATGGGAGCTGCGATGATATTCTGTGGTAAAAAGGAAGATCCATGGACTAGATTCCCTTTTGTAAATAAAGTTGACCAGGAAAAAGAAATATGTAAAAAATATGTCACGGATATGGTAAATGAAACTTTCCCTCATCCCTATAATTTCAAACATATGTTGGTTGAAATGTTGAGTGTCGATTATAAAAGTCGTCCTACAGCAATTGAATTGCTGGAAAACAGTTTTAATTAAAATGATAATTTTTCTATAAAATTTTGTTATTTGGCTTTATCATAATATACGATATTAACATATTATAGGAGGATTGATTACAAAAAAATTCCAACATGCTCCTATTTATGCACCTGATCTATGGATAAATTTAGTTTCTTTCTTTGTAGCTTTAATTACTCCTATTGATTTAACATTTGAATAGCGAAACTAACCTAAATTATGATGATTTATACAACAATAAATAATAAACGATAACCGATTAAAGAAATCCCAAATTAGATGAAAAAAGCTATTTTTAATACTAGGGAAAAGCAAAACTGTATTTATTGATTGTTGCTGGTATAACGATATACTTTATAACATATTGTTTTGCATAAGCAATTTTTCATCAGTTTTCGCATTTTAATCGCACGAACACCTGTACTTATTTTTATTGTTATTATTATATAATAATTTCGATTTAAAACATCCATTTACAATGGTCCTCCTTAACAATACCAGCTATGAATTATATGCAACCTGTCAAAGATAGAGATTTATACAGTAAAGATTGGATTAAGTTGAGTCAAAATAAGGTTAACTAACTAGACGTCATGACGTAAAATATATGCCAGGCCAAGGATTGCTGATTTGTTTATAAAATTGCTGACGTCATTATACACGTCATGGGAAGCAAGATTAACACCAGAAAGTCTATTATGTTTTTTTTTGTCATCAAGAGCCCTTCTTTTAATATAGCATCAGTTTCATTATCATTGATATGTCCTTATTGTTAAACAAACTTGACGTATTTGCATTAACATGACAATGATGGATATATGGTTCATGCGATGTAAATCGGATTAGCCAAGGTTGTATTTTCTGACAATTGCGAATTGACTGCATTATTATTAGAAAGTACAATTGTAAATGTCCTTGCTGTATTAAAAAAAATACTTAAAATTATCAATTCTTATTATCATTAGATTTATTATGTCCAGTATAAAATATTTTATTTTGCTTTTTCTTCTGATAAAGTCGAATACAAAAGTTTTTTTTTTCTATAATTTACACCTTTCTACTGTTCTATATTTGGCTTCTTATTCTGAACTAGGCATAAACTTTTCTCCAGACCTTAGTAAATATGAAGCATCATTGACTATTATTTCATAGACATTGTGAATTTTAAGTTTATGCATAAACATTTGTTATGCATAAATCACTATAACTTATTTATTGTTATTTGATATTTAGTTAGTTATAAAAAACAGTTATAAATATTTTTTTGCCATTATCGTTAATTTAAAACGATATATGTTATATGCTTGAGTATATTGTATGAAGTCGTATCTTTACTTTTCTTCTGACATGTTCCCACTTGGAAATAACGCTAGCGATACTTGTTCAGCAATTTATTTTTAAAATCTCCGATTTCTAAAGATGGTGGTTTTACTATTTTCACTAGTTATTGCCGATTTGAAATCTACTAGAGATAAGGATAAGCGATGAGAATTATTTTTCTTATGAACCATTGTTCGAAAGTAATTTTATTAGGAGTGTTATTGTCAAGAGACACAAAGTCGAGTGATAACTAGTTCAAATAAACTATAGCTAGCGATAACTAGCAAGGAAATAACGATCATTTTCAGACAGAAAATTTTGTTGACAATCCAATAATAAATCATATTTAAGACTTTTAATCACCAGTTATCGCTTAGTAGGAACCAGCCTAAAGAAATTACATACAAGATGATTTTCAGAAAGTAAACAATTGATGTTTTTGCTTATTTTATACGAATATAGTACACAGTCCTCTCTTATTATATTGTAAAAGCACTATGGATTAGGATTATTTAGAATTAACTCAAAACCTTTCTTAGAAAATAAATTTTATACCCCTGAGTCTAACATCCTGCTTATCTTATAATTCACGTTTTTATAATTTTATATTCCTAAGAATGAAAAATGAAAATGAGTTTCTCAATAAAATTCTCCTTTCTTGAAACAGAAGTAAGTTTTATCTAAATTTGCTACTGTTTAATTAGGAATGATATAAAATAGATTATACTAATATCAAAGTTACAAACCCACTACCTTTGTTTTGTTTGAAACTTCAATAAATATCTTTCTTCGAATTATTTCCCATGTAATAAAGAAATAAGGAAAATATATTATTTTAGTGCTAAGTAGTACTTATTAGAAAGCTTTTTTTTTACTAGAAAAGTAAATAAAATGGAATTTCTTGATAGAGAACTTGTGAAGAAATGTGGTGAAGTTGCTTTGCTGGCTTATGCTGAGGTATTCGATTACAATTTAGTAGGCTGTATGAGGCAAGCAGATATCTAACTTAAATCTCATCAAATCTAGGATTAATGACGTTTATTCAAATTTACTAACCAAATTGAAATTACTTTTCAACATTCTGTGTCTCACGTAGCTATCATTAATTACGCTGTACTTGTTTTTAATATCCACATATTTATCATTGTGAATCAGTGTGAACTTATCTAGTTGTTTTTTTAGTCCAAGTTTATTTACCAATAAGAACAAAATTTTATTTTTTTGGAAAGATATAGATTTGTCTATCTAATGGTAAAATCGTTTTACAAAGACTTCGCTTAAAACCAAAAGTTATGTTATACATTAATATAATTTTGGTTTACTTTTTTGTGGGACGCACTTTTAGAATAAATTTATAGCATATTGTATCTATAAATGCAACTAAATACTACAGCAGGTATGGATAACCTTGTTATCAAGGTATCGAAATACGTTTTGTCAAGTTTAGTGCTGAACTAATACCAAATCTCCAAGAAAATAGTCCACGAGTATGAAATTTCACGAAACATATTATTTAAGTTTCCCTTTTATATAAAACAATAAAATTGCAGTAAAATTATTCTACTTTCCAAATATCCGACATTAAAGGAGTACTTCGGCAAGGTAACAACTTTGCCTTAATATAAACTCCATTGTAACCAGAACAAGATAATATTAACAAAAATTTTTGTCAGACCAGGAAAAGTATTTGTTTAAATAAATAAAATAAATATGGGACGTCACAGGTGCAATTGTTCTGCTGAAATATTCTGAAATAAAATGGCTGACTAAAATCTGACTACAAATGGCTATGAAGGGAGCAAAAAAAAGAAGGAAGCATAGATAAATTTAAAGATTTAAGAAACTGTGACAACTATTTTTATTTTAACTGCTTGATTTATTTACTTATCAAAGTTAGTGAAAAACACTTTATGTTACATACTCAATGCAAATCTACGTTTTTGTCTCGCACCTGCAACTTCATAAAAACTTCTTAGAAACTTTAAAAATCTATAACTCTCACAATCTTTGTTTAAAACTAGAAAAAATTGGAAACTAATTAAGTTATACTTAGACGAAACAATATATAAGAATAAAACATGAAATCTTTCGCCCTCAGTTACCTTAATAACCCTTGGCTTTTTTGAAGTTTGAAAATGTCCTTCCCCGATAATAGCATTTAAGGATACTTAATTCCTCGAGTAAATTAGGCACTAGGTATGAATCTTTTGAGCAATTGTCATTGAACCGCCGAGTATACTGGCACGTTGTTATACTTACTTTGGTTATGTTTTTACGACCAATGCATTTGATTAAGTTTTCTGTTCTTTTCAGTTTAGGATTTAATTTTAGGATTTTAGGATTCAGTTTTAGATTTAATTCGCCATAAATTGTCGTAATATATCTTAAGTTAAGAATTCACCATAAATTGTCGTAATATATCTTAACTTAAGTTGAAATGGAAAAAATCTAAGGACGTAGTTTTGTATTATAATCCTAAACTGTTTTGTAATTATCGTTTTTCGACAACGTTGACAATTTTTGATTATTATTTCTATATGATTGCTATTCAATGATTACAATTTCATTGTTTTGGTTGGGATATTAGGCAAAACAACAAAATATGAACATTTTTACAGATGAATCTTAAAATTAAATCATATAAACAGCTAAAAAAATACAAGTAAAATCATTTTAATCTGTACGGTAAGATTTTGAAAAACATACATCAATTGTTACTTAACGCACTTAAGGTTGATTTTGCCTTTGAAAAATGATGATAAAGAAAAGGAAAAAGGAACAGAAAAGGAAAAAAAATCTATTTTAGCTGTTTTAGAGCAATCAGTGCGAAATTTCGCGATGACGTCACGATTTTTTGCGTTAATTGCTGCAATACAGCTAATTCAGAAAAAAAAAATTTCTTACCGACCTCACAAGCTTTAAAATGACTATATTCTGCTTCAATATAATATAAATGGAGCAATTTTTGTTTATAAATGGCGCTGCCCCGATCGAAAAACCTCGAATTTTATGGATTTTGTCAAAATAACACAACTGACGTCATCAATTTTTTTTAAAAAAATGCTTTTAAAAGATAAAGGTATTATAGTATATCATTTTAAACAATCTTTAAAATGACTATATTCTGCTTCAATATAATATAATTGGAGCAACTTTTGTTTATAAATGGCGCTGCCCCGATCGTGATACAGTTATAACAGTTTTATTTGAAAATTCAATTAAGAAATTCATCATTTTTCAAAAGCAAAATCAACCTTAAGTGCGTTGAGTAAAAAGTATTAAAAAACATTAAAAATATTTAAATTAATTGATAAAAAATTCAAAATTATAATTACTATATTTTCCCAAATTGTTGATATACTTTTTAATTCTTCTTTCTTAATCATAATAGTATCTTTAATTTTATTTATTGCTATTCCTTCTTTCAATTTCCGTTTTTGATGATTTGTTTATCTAGAAATAATTTTCTGGTTTTTCAAGTCTATCGAGTGCTCAGTATCTACAGCATGTTGTGACAGTCCAGAATGATTTTTAATTTTATAATTAATGTATGTTTTTTAAAATTCCATTTACAAAATTTCAATTTTTCAGGGCATTTATTGTCGACTTCTATTTCATAATTAGGCAAAACTTGTTTAAATTCACCTGTACTCAATATAACCTTTTCTAATTCTAATTGGAACAAAAACTTTATTACCGGACACAATCAAAATACATACACTACCCAGGAAAGGTTTCCCCTGAACAAATTATCAGGGTTAACTTATCAGTTTACTACAAACTGGCTTCAATAAATACGGGCACTCTCACTTTAATAGTCTTTATTTTAAAAAAAACGCCTCATATTAATATCATCTGCTTTTCACTTCACTATAGACAAGATATTAGTTGTTCTTTTATACGGAAAAGAGTAAACTGGCGAGAAATAAATTACTGGTAACAAAAGTTTTGATTCCTCATTACTTTGATTTGCAAAATATATTCAAGTAACTAAATTTATCAAAAGCTACTAAAAATGATGCAAAAAATTATTTACTATACAAACAATAAAATATTAACTCGAAATTAAATTTTATAAACATAAAAAAAAACAAAAAACGTGATTCGTAATAAAATGTTAAACTTTTTATTGTAACTTTTTATAATGAAACTAATGTGTTTGCAAATAAGGGAGTAAGCAGTTAGTCAAAAGTTATGGCTACATTTTGAAAATAGCAAGTGTTTCGATATCAAAGTAAAAAGAAAACAGAAGCTAGGAAATCTGGCGTAATTCATGGGTATTTTTATATATAATTTTTTTAAATTTTTTATATAAATATTTGAAGCAAAATAAAAAATATGCTTAAAGGTACTTACTCATCTGTTCCGGCCAAAAAAACTAAATCCTATTGAAATTTTGTGAACTGAAAGATTTCCACTTCAGTAGTATCTTGTGAAAATTTGAGCAAAATTCTATGTGTAGTTTTTGAGACATTTGAATTTGAAATTCGCTAAACAAAAGAAACCAAGAAGCAGATTGAGCTTTTTATAAAGTTTGGAGTTATTTTACTTTTACTCGACTGAATCAAATGAGGTCATTTTTAGCAGATTTGATGACATCCAACTGCTCTTTACAATACATAAATTTTAATATAGGTTGCACAATAATAATTTACGTGATTACAATTAATTAATAATTACAATAGTACTTAACCTTTAATTAAGCACACGGAATATGGACTATTTTTGGGAAGTAATAAATCATTATATGGATTCGCATTATATTTGTTCCAAGAACTAAAGTATTTTTTTAAAAAGTTTATTCCAGCAGTATAATTGTCGCCATTGTCGGTTTTGTCAAAATTTTTAATTTTGATTAAACAAAAAAATAGGTAAAAAGAGAATATATCTAACTTTAAAGGTACAACTTAAAGTGAGATCATTTTTGTGAAACCCATATTGAAAAATTGTATGGTAAAATAGTAGCTAGAAGTAAACGCAACTGGTAAATTTCATTTCCTGGCATTTGGCAGATCATAAGTAAAGTAGTTCTGAACTTTGTAAAGAAACTCAATAGCTTCTTGACTCCTATTGTTTAGCCAATTTGAAATATGAATATCTCAAAAACTAGACATGGAAAGTTGCTAAAATTTTCACAGAATATTCAGCACATGATAAGCTTTCGTTTCTAAAAGTTTGAATAGTTGTTAATTTTTGGGCCAAAATAACTTGAAGCTGTTCTTTTAAATACCAAATTCGTCTTTTGTTTGAAGTTTTGTTAGAGCAAATAAAAGTTCTCCTTAACAAGAAATTTGCTAAGTGAGTTGAGGATTCTTAACAACTCTTTAATTCAGTTTAGGGTTTTTAATACACAGTAGAATTTCGTAATAAATTGTCGGCAAATTCCTTGCGTGTTTCCGTTTTTTAAAAATAGTAGCTCTCAGGCGGTTGAAATAAACAACAATCATGGAAAAGCAAAAAAATACACTTTTATTGTTGCTGTTTTTTTTCTTGAATTCTTGTTTTATTATTAAATAAATTATCTACAGGGTGTACCAAAAAGAACGCACTAAACATTTTAAAGCAGTTTTTTTATAAGTTAATCTCTCTTAACCCTAATAAACCTTGTGAGGGGGGGGGGGGGAGACACATTCGCCCCCCCTCCCCTTCCGATTTTTTTAAAATAGCTAAAAAACGACACATGCTACCCCTTCATCGTTTTGTGACTTTTATCAACTACCTATTTAACACATAATCAGTTTCAAGAAATCTGACAAATCATGAAAAAAAATATTCAGACTTTCCTAAGATTGGTTTCATAAATCACCATAAACATCAAACTTTCACAGGATCTTTATAATATAGTTTTGTTTTTAAAATTTGAAAAAAGATCATGTGACATTTTTGATGACGTCATCAGAACATATGACGTCATTTGTCAATTATTGACATGTTGGTGACGTCAGAAAACCGTCATTCGATACTGATTATTAAAAACCCTGAAGATATGTTATGTTAAAAACCTGTCTTTAATCTCCCTTTATTGAAATTTTCATAGAAAAATATCAATGCTAACTATTTTGAATGCAAATTTAGTGAAACAAGTGATTTTTACTAAAATATTGGAAATGACGTCACAAATATGACGTCATCGTCATAAAGTGACATCATCACAAATTATTTTTTTTATCAGGATATATACTAACACTCTACAAAGTTTCAATGTTAAAATCCAAATAGTTTTCGATTTATAAAGGGGAGGGGGAGCAAATGTGTCCCCTCCCAGAAAAAACTACGCTCAAAAAGCCCAGGTTTATTAGGGTTAAAATAAAATAAACTCATATGACTGTATAGATAATTAAAAGCTCTTTGCAATGATGTATCAGTTGTTTGAAAATATTTACGTTGATGCCAGATAATAAAAGTTTTCCAATAAATTATAGTCATTAAAATTTTGAATGTCAATTAAATAACAACTTTAATGGTTCGTGCATGTCATTAACCATTGTCTTGTTCATTGTTTCAAATAAGTTCTCATTCATTTGAAATGTAATTAAAGAACGACTTATAGTGATTACAATCTCGTGTTTTCTTTTCAATATCGCTCGTGAATATAGTTAATATCTTATAATTGACATTTAAAAATTTAATGGGGAGAAAAAGTCGCGAATCTTGCAATAACTCTTCCAAATACAATACTTCCTTAAAAATTAAAATATTATCGGTAAGCTGGGAAGATTCTCTATCCACCTATATAAAATTTTATTTAATTTTAATAACTAAATCATGAGTTATTTAGATTTAAAATATTTAGTGCGTTCTTTTTGATAAACACTGTATATAGATACAGTATAGATTATAATTTCTTTGGGCAAGTGTTTACTGTTGATGTACTGAAAAACAACAACCAAACTTCAAGGCCAAATGATAATAACTGAAACTTGGGGAATTCAAAATGTCAAATTTTCTTTCGTACAGTTGATAAGAGCATTTAGCGAAATTAAACTTTATGAAACTAACTTTCCTATTTTATTACTCTGAAAGTGTATAGGCGATTCAAAAAGTCGAAGTAATATTTGAATTATTTTGAAGACATTATATTTTCTTATTCTCTTCTCGTCTAACTCAAACTTTTTAGACGAAAATCTCAATTAGGCGAAAAGATCTTATTTGATGTTTGTTATTATTGTCGCTATTGTTGTTTTATAAATATGTGACGTAGTTATCTATTAAAAATCTTAAACTGAATTATAAAAATAACAATTAAAAATTAACAATTAGACCAGAAAATTCACTTATGTGACGTAATTTTGAAAAATACTATCATAATTGCATATTTTGTGCATGCCAATTTATTACCTCATAATGACAGCAGGTGGTGTCATACCAAAAAAATATTTTTCGACGAATTTGTAGACAACTGGTCAATAAAGAAGTATGCAGAAAGAAATTTTTGTAACTTGTATATTAGCTGAGATCTTGACGGGGGGTCCATTTGTCTCCCCCCATGGCTAATAGGGTTAACATACTAAATTTCAATATAGGTTCCACAAATGCGATTTCACTTGAATTTCTACCTTCAGGTGAACTGAGGGCATGATAACAACTTTATAGTAAAAGAACATCGTTTGTTACCAGAACTAGATAATATTAAAGAAAAATTAAAAAACAAAATGGTAAGCCCATGGTATGTGACGTCACAGGTGCGAATAATAATGTTCAAATGTGCTGAAATATAACTACAAACGACTATAGAGAGAGCAAAACATAAACATAAACCATAGATAACTTTTGAGGATTTAAGAAACTATGGCACATATGTTTATTTTTATTGATTCCTTTAATTAGTTATAAAAAGTTTGTGAGATACACTTTACGAAAACAGCCAACGGATCTGTTCTACGAAATAGCCGCTCTAAGCCCTTTCTGTCCTCGGAAAAAGAGCTTATCTTAGAACTTTTATAAACAGCGTTCCTGGGAGACCTTGGAAATACTATTTATTCTAGAAAAGCCAAGTTAAAGGTACAACTTCAAGTGGTTTTAGCCAAAAAATTAACCCAAATTGAAACTTTTAGAAATGAAAGATTATCATGTCCTAAGTATCCTGTAAAAATGTGAGAAACTTTCTATGTGTAGTTTTTGTGATATTAGTATTTCGAATTCAATAAAAAATAGGATTTCGAATTCAATAAAAAATAGGAATCAAGAAGCAATTGAATTGAAAAGTTTTGCATTACTTTACTTATGATCTGCTTAATACAAGTGAAATTCACCAGTTGGGTTTATTTCTAACAACTCTTTTAACTTAATAAATTTCAAAATAGGTTTCAATTTTTTCTTCTAAAAATGTGTGTTCCTAAGCCATTTTTATCACTACCTTAAAACCTGGAACTAAAGGTTAGAAACATAATCCTCCTCAGAAAACGCAGCTGTTCTTCCTCGGAAAAAGTAGGTTCTAAGGAAACATATTTTCTTCCTCAGAGATTATATGTGTTCTAGAGCTTAAATTGTAATGCCTCGGAGTATAAGAACACATATTTCTAGTCGAAAAGAACTTATTACTTCCTGGTATAATTTTCCTGTTGAGAACAGCTTATGTCATCAAAAGGGTGTTACCTCGGATTTGGAAGATTTTCTAAGGGGCATACGTACTGCCTAAGAACCTCAAAACAAGTCCTCCTAAGACGTTAGAACAGCTATTTAGTGAAATATCTTCGTTGGATGCTTCTGATTTTATGTAATACACTCAACACAAATCTACGTTTTTGTCTCGCATCTGCAACATCACAAATCAGAAAACTTAAGAAACTTTAAAATGCGATAACATTCGCTATCTTCGTTTAAAACTGAAAACAATTTGAGAAAAACTAAGTTACACAAAGAGGAAACAATGTATGTAAAAATAAAACATAAAAACTTTTGCCCTCAGTTCCGATTTAATTACTAGCAAATTTCACACAAATATTCATTTCCAGAACAAGAAAGTCTAAAGCAGTGCAATATCAGATTTTAGTCAAGGGCTATAGCGAAAGTCATATTCTTATTGAGAATAATATTCTTAATTGAAGAATATGGTTCTTTCCTTAAGTATATAATGCTCACTTTGAGAATATAGTTCTACATTACGGAAAATTTTTATTGCTTATTCTTAGTTAGCATTATATTCTTAAAACTGGAACGCTATTCTCGTTAAGAACTAGATTCTTATTTCGAAAATGCGAGTAAATTTGAAGTCAAATATATCTTAATTAGAAAAATTAAGCTGGGAATAAGAAGAGGCTGTATCAATTATAAAATTGAGTTATTTTCATTGTCATTTCTAATTAGTTAATTATTCTAATTATAATTGTTTTTGAGGTTTTCAAAAATATTTTTTTTAAAAAAAGTAAAAACAAAGAAAGATTGAAAACTAAAATGTGCAAGAATCTCAATGTTTTTAACATTGGAAGAATAAACAAAGGAAACAAAATAAAGTAAGTTATATATTTATTATAAAGGACTGTAAGATGCAAGTTTTTTTAGGAATCTTTTTTTCTTATATTGAAATTCAGTTTTGTTTCAAGCATACTTCTGAGATCCACTTTTTTTTCTTATGTTATTATTGTTATTATATTGTTTATGTAGCTTTTATAATCCGTTTTCAATATATATAATATGATATAATAAAACTTTTTGTTTAGCTAATATTTTTAATGTAACAACTAGCCCTACCTGGAAATTCATGTAAATGCTAATGTCTTTTCGTATATTTTAGGTCAGTTAAAGCCATATGAATGAAAGTCAAGTTTATGCAACCAAAATATATACCGAAAAAAAAATTCATTCTAGTTTATGGATATTTATAAATGTAAGACAGAGGATAACTGGATAAAAGTGTAACCGTATGTAAAATGATGATAGTATCAGCACCGTTTATCTTTACGAGCTGACAACAGAGAGACAGATTTATTAAACTTCACTCTTACGGAAATAACGTTTTTCTGCGCTGAATGGCAGTTTTTGATATGATTATAAACAATTCATAATGAAATGCATTGTTGCACAGTATATCTTAGATTATATTGACACAACTTGTGAAACAGAATACCTATGCATGATAGGTCGTAAATTATTATAAAATTGACGAAAGATTCAATACGAGATTTTGAATATAGTAAAGAATATCTAAATATACAAAAAAACACAAAATGTTGGATATGGTAAAAGTGATTTGAAGAAAGTGAGATTTTAATAAATTGCTGCACACTTTAGCACGTACTTTCTCTTTGACTGACATAAAGAACCTGTTAAACCTTCGTTTTTGATTGTTTTACTGTTTTATACTCCATTATGTATTTGCTGGTCCTCTACTCTTTCAAAGTCAAAGTATTTTTTTATTAGAACATTTAATGAATTACAATTGATCTAGGTTTCCATTGTTGTAGTTGTATTTTCACTATATGTCACTACTTTATATTTTGGGCAAAAATTACAATTCCTGATTTTTGGAACAATAATCCCAATTTATGAATTCTGGGCAAGAATATCATTCTTGTATTGAGAATAAGATTCTCTTTTCAAGACTTCTGGGTAAGGATATTGTTCCTGATTTAAAAATAAGATTCTTATTTTAAGAATACAGAGTAAGAAAATTATTCTAGAAATAAGAACAATATTCTTTCCGAGAATATCAATCTTATTTCACGGAAGAGAATATAATTCTTGTTATAAGAATCAAATTCTCAAAACAAGATTAGCTCATATTATGTTGGGGGATAAAGAGAAATTAAACTAACCTAGATTCAAAGGACATTGTGTGAAGCTTTTAAAAGCTGTGACTGTTTCAATTTTTATAAATTTTAACTGAATTTGTGCATAAATTGGTAGGTGGTCTCAAGCAATTACTTCTAATTTGGGAAGATCAAATGGTATACCCCTAGTTTTATGTCAAATTGTTGATAATATATAGTTAATAATTATCCGAGTCTGCTTATATCATTACTACAAAAAAAATGTTATTAAAGAAAAGTTAGAAGGAGGGGTTCCCCATATTAATGATGCTGGAGGCACGGTCATACGGGAGCTAAATTAATTTAATATATTGATTGATCTACTCTATACGAGAATTAATTTACGTATCTGAACGTAACGCATTTTAGCCATAAAATCAAAACAATATTTTTCTTTCTTCTAAAGTTTTATATGCCACTATGAGATAAATTAAATGTGTAAACAAATAAATAAAAAGAAAGGGAATTTTTCTTGTGTTATTGTTTTGAAAGATTCACTTTTACTTTTGTTTTGTTTTGTTTTTACTTGTCTTGTCTTAAAGGGCTGTGACCTCTTCAAAACCTTTAAAAGAAACAATATTTGAAAGAACTGAAATAGGAAAACTTGTTTAAATTAGACCTGGCTTTTAAAAAATATAAAAACAACACACTTTTATACATTAAAGCTGTCCAAGGACACAACTGTACTTTCCATTGGAACGATATCTTAAAATTACAGCCTTAAAAATTATCATCATGTGTTTCGACACAAACAAACAATTGTGCCAAGAGGCACCTTACAATCAAAAAAATTGAGTCATGGGTTTTGACAACGTACAGAGAGTATATTTTGGCTAAGAAATCAACCCCTACAGTACTTAAAATTATATCATATCTAAAATCATACCTTATAACTAAAAATAAACTAAATTATATCAACTACAGTACTGCAAAACAAGGAAAAATTATTAAAGTAGTAAGAAAGAGAATGGGCAAGATTTTAAGATGTCTACTGTTCTATTTCTCTCCACATTATCTCTTTAACAAAAAAAATACAAAAAAATATTCAGATACTGTATCATTCAATTTAGACAAGAAGTGTTCTTAACAGTTAGTCTTTAAACAATAACAATAATCAAAAATTACTTCATTTCAATTGTGCGCTGTATTGTGACCCATAGACAACCAAAAAGCAACACGTATTACGTAGTATTATAGCAGTTTCAATCGCTACTCCTAGACTAATATGGTACATAACTCATGTCTGCTTAAGAAGATTCAGTAGGAACCTAGTTTGTAATTCCTAAGAAACAATATCAAAAAATACAAAAAATATTTTGAAATTATAAATCCACTACCTAGAAAACTATAAAATGTAAACACTTAACCATTAAATTTTGTCTGTTTTTTAAAGAATGTATATACCTTTATAAATATTCTTTAAAAAGCAGACAAATTTACTGGTTAAGTGTTTAGATTTTATAGTTTTCTAGGTAGTGGATTTATAATTTTCATAGTTTGAACAGAATTTTTTTAATATGCGGATGGAATTCGCTATAAAAGGTAGTAGTAGTCCGAATATATATCTTAAGTTTTCGATTTGTTTACTAATATGGTAGTTTTCAAAACGATAAATAAAAGAAGAAATTGCTTGTATCAATAAAACAACTGAACATAAAACACGAAGTAGCAGAAATATATATCATGCAGCAAATTGGAAACATAATTCGAGAAGAGCATCACAACACGTTTTTAGGAGATTTTTTACCTGTGCTGTTTGGCTTATAGAACCTATGAGACGTAAATATATATAAAATACTGTACAGTAAAATTAATTCAACAAGCCAAAGAAGGTTTTTTTTTAAAAAAGTACTAGGGTTTCTTTATCTTTTTTCAAGGTTAGAGTTAATCATTGAAGTCTTAATATTATAATTTAAAGAGATTATGATATGACAGTATGAATGTTGTGATGGACTTTGCTGCGGGTAAGCTTATGATTATGATGGGTTGAGTTATTTTAAACAACAACTTTTATAGCTAAATGACACCAAGCTACCTTTAATATTAACACAAAGCAAAAGCATTCTTGCTTAATGCAACAGTCAAAGTTGTTGTTATTTCTGGGTAGGTAAAATTACGTACTGTTTCACTAGCCTAAATGTCATATAACTTTGCATGATTACCAACAAGCATATACAATTTTATTTTCTGCAAAAAAAATTGTCAATTGCTTCAAAATTGCTGTCGTCAGCGCTTTTTCTATTCCAAGTAGGCAAAATCTGGAAAATTACTATTTGTAAATATAATGAAGGTAAAAATGGTTTTAATTATTGAAAAAAGGTTTTTAACTTTTAAATTTATGATCTTGGTGCAGTTTATTAAGAATAATATTAATCCTTTCTTGAGATATTATGTAAAAATAATAAGATTTGTGCCATATTTGACATTTAGACCATTCATTAGGACCGTCTTCCATTCAATGTAATAAAATACTTTAAGTCAAGTCTATTTTAATAAAATACTTTAATAAATAACTTTAATTTATTCCGCAACAGTTTTTCTCGCGAACTATTTGTTTTGAGTGATCGGAGAAAGTTTATATGAAGTTTATTTTTTTCAATTACAACTTTTTAAGGACATTTAAAAGACGTGACTAGGTAGGTTTTGTCAATTTTGATATTTGTTTGAAAGTAAAATACACTAAAATCTCGAGATGATGCATATGGGAAAAAAAATGAAAAATTGCAAACAAGTATGTCTTTAGACTGTTTTAGATCAAATTTTGAAAACCAATCTCAATTGAACCAAGTAAAGGGAATTTGTAACAAAGAACGAGCCTCAATTTAGGATGATAAATATTTGTGTAGCTGCTATATTATATAGAACTTAACGGTATTATATACGCATTCACGCATACACATATCAAAAGGAAACTAATTATTTCTTGTATTAATACAATAATATATTGTAAGAATTCTTTCAACAATGATGAAAACAAAAAAATGATAAAATACATGTCTGCCTACCGCTTTCCAGCATATAATGCTAAAACAATGGAAACCCTTAAAATAATTACATTTAATATGGAGAAGTCAAAATATGTGGTAGTAAAGTCATCAAGAAAAAAAGTCAATGTACCAGCTCTTAGAATTAAAAAGGGAAAAATTGAAAAAACCGAATCCTACAAATATTTAGGTATCACACTTAATAACGAGGCCAATTATCTTCACATATAAAAAGTATAGAAATTAAAACCCCATTTATGACATCTGAAATTAAGTGCATAGCGAGTCCTTGCCAAGTAGGACAAATGTCAGTTAAAATGTCATAATAATACCAACAATTCTGTATGCACTCAAAGCATGGTCAAACCTAAGAAAAGCAGAAATAGAAAAGTTCTATACTAACCTTACCAAACTCAACCTCTTACTACGGTATAATATAATGTCGTTTATGGTTGATAGCTGACTGAATAAATGAGAAAAAACTCATGTTTTACTTTACACTTATAATACAATCGAATGATTAGCTTAACAAATACTATTAACACAAATGTCATCAGTAGGAAAATATCAAAATTGATTTTCAATATATATTAACAATATTAACAATAGGCAATTACTATCAATTAAACATAGCAAAAAAAATCTTTTGACAATAACTAATGGTCAGTGGAAAAAAACAAGATCACAGAGTTTAAACAGCGATTCTCTACCAAAAAAAGCTTCATGAAAAAACTACGTTTTCTGAAGGATAGTGACGAATAGGAAATAGAAAATTACATCAAGGAAACAGATCTACAAACATGTAGAATGATAATGATGACACGATTGATTATGATTAAAGTAAGCGATGTTTATGGAATAAAAGCAAAGTGTCTTTTATTTAAAATTTCAGGAGACAATACTGAACATTTTATTGCGTGTAATATGATTGAAAATAATAATATAACAATAGATACGTAATCATCAAATAAAACTAGCGAACTTGTGAAAATTGAAGAACTTGTGGAGAGACAATTAAAAATGAGAGATTTAAATATATAAACAATGCTATTCTAGCTATATAATAATATATATATTATATAAATAATTTGAAATCTAGATTTTTAAAATACTATAACAGTATAATAACCAATAAAAGCCCGAAGAAGAGCAGCAATAATGTGGAATAACTTACACCAAGGAGCTTTAATAGAACAAGAGGAACATGATAATTAACTCTCTATTTTAAATTTTATGACTTCTTTTATCAGATTTAATTGCTAAAAACGATGTCTGTAGTTAGATTTTATGAAACAATTGTTTATAAAAAAAAATTAAACAGCAACAAAATTTTAGATCCTCTGTTTCTCTTTAAATATAAGGCATATATTGCTCAACTTACTTCTAAATGTTGCCTTGCCCATTTAATTCAAAGCTATCACATTTTAAAAAAGTTTTACCCACTAAAAACTGAC
>JAYJMI010132538.1:0-10532 GCA_036873855.1 Sarsia tubulosa
AGGGACCAAGGTCGGTGTTACCTACTAGAGTTCTGAAGTATTTAAGGCTCCAATTTGTGCCACTAAGTTCAGTTTTAAAGGTATACTTAAAGGGAGAAGTTATTTCATAACTCCACGCTTTAAAAACAAAGGGTTATTTAATTAGCCTATTTTACCATCAACAATTGGTACCACAGGCTAAGCATTTTGAAACGCTACATTGTTGTCAATAACACTATGTTCAGCAATTGCTGAAATAACACTACTACACAAATGTATGTATGACTAAAGTTGTATTTCTGGCTTTTCTTGCTGTGTGTACTTTTTATTGGGCATGCGCAATACTTGAAATACGGAATAAAAGTTAAGCGCTAGTACAATTTTTAGCTTAGCCCACTAGTTTGATTAACATCGATTATTACTCATAGTTTTTCCCGGTACATAGGTTGGTTTATACCATTGCAATGCGCCTGTCACGTGCTTAGACGGTTACAAGAATAAAAATGATGTTCATCTGGTTGCTGGTGATAAAGTTGGCAATGCAAAGTTCCTCTCTGTTCGTGTGTAATGAACCCTTTTTCTCGTGTATATCGAAAGTTTTGTGAGGGATTGTTTCATCTTGTCACAACTGCTGTTATTATCTTGTAGTAGTGTGGTTAGAGCAGGAATTTGTTACGATAGATAAATTACAAAAATTATGATTGCACTACTTTTATTATTTTGAGATAAAAATAACAAAAACATTTTTGATTTTGAAACAAAGTGCAATGGAAACATAATTTCCTTTAGCAGGTAAAGGTTAAAGGTTTTTGACCCCACTTTGTTTTAAGGTTTGATAATTTATACAAGATATAATTTATGTTTTAGCCTATCAAATTAAAAGTAGCTAAATTAATTTTGATTGGATAATATCATTAATAAGTAGTTAAAAATAATGCTAAAAGGAATTATGCGATAACTTACATGGTTACAAAAGAATTGTTTTCATTCTTAATCCATTTAATGACAAATTCCTGTTTAGAGTGGTTGTGTAGTACTGAAGTTGACAACAAATTGAATGAACTTTTTAGTAATTAAAATGTTAATTAATGCACTCAGTAATAATTTACTTGTATGAATTTCAGGCTTTAGGGTTTGGCATTAGAAACCAACACAATTTTATTCGGAGATGAATATTTCAGTAGCTAGACTAGAATAAAGAAATTTGCGTGGATAAAAAAAATGATTTTGCGATTTTAGAAGCCGTACTGGATTATTTTTACACAAAAATAATTAATACCTCAGTGTGTCGAGTGGCCAAATTACAAATGCACCTAACTATCTTTACCCTGATGGTATATATGTTTGAGTTATAAAGTAACCTACAACCTACCGAAATCTTCGAATTAGTTCTTGTATTTAATGATTTCCATGAGAATAAATTTAATTTAGAATTAAAGTTTAATTTTTTTAAGGTTATTTAAACACCATGCATTTCCCAGATACGTTTTGTTCTTTACTGTTACGATTAAATGTTTTTTATAAAATAGTTGTCAATAGTCTTAGCGATTTTTTACGTTATGGCAACACAGTCAGCCTATGTACAGCGGTAAAACTGTCAGCCTATGTACAGCGGTAAAACTAATGAATGGACAGAAGGAGTTTCACGAGGCATAAAACTATTTAGCTCGATGAGTTGAGCATATTTTTCTTTCAATTAGTTTGTTTAGATTTTACCGATGTACATAGACTGACTGTGTCGCTTTATGCACTCGTGTGTGTGTTTTTATCTCCCTGAATACGCCAATTCAACAACATTAACTTTATCATCGTGTTGAATTGGTTTATTACGGTTCCTTATAGTAAATAGGTTTTATTGATGTTTTAGTGTTTGTATTTTCTAAATAATCTTTTTATTGAAATACAATTACTAAAATACTTGCTACCTCTTATTTCCCGCCCTTCACATTTAATCCGCTTTATAGAAAAAGTGTGCTAAATATCTCATTCTGAATCTTACAAATAAAGCAACTTCAGCACACCAAGAAAGCTAACATTAGCAGTTACGACACGGACCTTTGTTTGTAGTTAAACTTCGAACCCTAATAGGATTTGATTTCGCGAGCATTTGATCTTTCCTTACGTCTGTAGGAACTAACCTTGTATCATTACCTCCAAGCTCGCAAAGCTACAGTAAATAGTATTTGTTTTATTTCGGATTAGAACACTTCCATAACGTCAGAGATGGAATGTTCTCCGCTTTTAGCTACCTGATGATAATGTCGATTAAACACACGAACCAGTAGCTCAGAGTGGGCTCATTATCCATGGTCGTGTGTTGAAATCCCACCTACCTTAAGGGGATTAATTATTGGGGGGATTAAATTTCGCGAACTTCACGAGTTTTCGGCGAATTCGCGAAATTTAATGCTCGCGAAATACGCTTTTTCACACTTTACCTGACATTTAGGCCAATAAAATAGCAATAAAAAGCAGTAAAGATTGAGTCCATTCGCGAAAATTAATGCTCGCGAAATGTAACTTTTTTCGACTCGCGAAATTAAATGCTCGTGAAAATTAATCCCCTTAAGGTAGTTCGAAGTTTAACTTTTTTGTTTGACTAAATTCACCCAACATTCGCTTTCATATTTTCATACTTTTTGGCAATTTTAAGAAAAACATAAATCGTTTTTAATCTGGTTCCTAAAATACATGTTTGCAAAAAAGTTCCGACAAGGTAACAATAATTTTCTGAAAATAGACACATGTAGGAATCTTTTGGTAAATGAATAATACGCCAACACAACTTGTGAGATAGTATATTTTCTAGCTAGCTCCTTTACTATTAGTCTGATTATTAAGATTTTTCTTAAATTTTGGGTGTTTTTGATATACTCAGCTGTCTTCATATCTTTATGTTTTATTTTAAAAACATTTTCATCAACAAAATCACAGCATTAGCGAAGTTTACTGAAGGAAAGTTCTTCTTCTTCGCTTTAGTTTCGATTTATTTTTATTCCAACTACTTTTAAAACTATATTTTCTACTATTCGAACTGCGTTGTTAAGAGTATTTCAAACTCACTGAATTTTTAACCATGCTTCAATGGTTTTTGCTTTGTTTCAAATAAAAATTTCGTTAATTATGCAGAATTCTAGTTTTTGCAATTTTACCTACCTAGAGAGCTATAATAAATCTAGCAACGTTTTATCTACCTAGAGAGCTATAATACATCTTGTAACGTTGTTTTGCAGTAAATTTTACGTAAGATATGGGTTTACTACAAGTTTTTATCATATTTGTTGTTGTTAGTTTAAACTTCCATTTGACGATATGCTACAATGGTATTCAAGATTATACAAGTTCGATGTTCCAAGTTGGTAAACCGGATGCTTGTAATTTAACATTTACAAACCAAACGTTTGGTATTATAACAAGCCCGTTTTACCCGTTAGGCTACCCGAATAATACCAACTGTCGATGGGTTATACGAATGGCGAAAGACGAACGAATAGTTCTGACGATAAAAAACTTTGTATTAGGAATAAAAGATCAGCTTATTGTTGAAGACGAAGATAGTAAAAAAGTCTATAGTCTCGGTTACCCTCCTAACAATGTTATATATTCTAAAGGGAACATAATAGTAATCGAGTTAATAAGTGGTAACATTTATGAGCCAGTAGGGCGTGATGTTTTAGATGCATTGCAAAGAAATAATTCATTTTATGCAGAGTTTGAGAAAGAAGGATGTGGTGGGTTTTTAACAAAAGAGAGTGGATATATTACAGTACCTTCGTATATTTTCATGTCACACGCTTCTCATGAATGTGCATGGACAATCTTAAGTCCCATTAACAAAGTGATTGTTCTGCAATTTCTACAATTCGATTTACCCCCGGGATCTTGTCTATATAGTAACATTTATATCCGTGAAGGAGATCAATCAGGGGGTTATGTCTTGGGTGATTTCTGCGAGGAAAATCCTCCTTTAAATCAGTTGCGAACAGCTACTAATATTATGTATATTGCATATCGAACCAGACCAAACTTACTGACGGCAGCTCTTGATATAAATCCGATGGTGAAAATGTTTTATAAGATCGTTGATACTTGTGGCGGGGTCCTAAATGGCTTCTCTGGTTCTTTCGCTACGCCGCGTCGATGGATGGATGACCGGTTCACATGTAACTGGACCATTACAATACCACAAGAAAAACAGTTGCTCATAAAGTTTGACTCGTGGAAAGTGAGCAATACGACGGAAACAGAATATGATGAACTTCGACTAATAATACCAAATACTAATTATATTTACTGGAGCTCAAAGGGTGATATTGTACCCCCTGATTCCTTCATTATTCCAAGCAATCAACTTATTATTTCGTTACAGTCGTTTAGAAATAAAACAGCATCAGTAAAGCTACATTTACACGGTATTTACCAAGCAATAAATCAACATGACAAACAATGTATTGATGTAGGACACAAATCGTTGTTTATGTGCGATGAATGGCGGTATATTGATTGCGCGTTACGTTGCGACGGTATAATCGATTGCGAAAACGGTGTAGATGAAAGGTTCTGTCCCATAACTAGCCTCGATACCATTGTTATGCAACATTTACAACACAGAGAACAGAAGAAATCACCTGCAGGCTTTGTTTTCTACATTCTGTTAGGCTTACTCCTGGTAGTTCTAGCGGCGACTTTGACATTGAGTAGAGCTTGTTACCACAAGAAACTAAAATCCCCGCAGCATCGCGCTGATTTCCATCCTTCTTATCCACTCCCACCTCCATATACTTCTCTTACAAACAATTCCACTGGAACGGTTTCCACTCCTCCTCCTCCTTATGTTGAGCTAGAAAATGGTCAAAATACAGCACAACATTCCAGGAAAAAACGGTCCTTTCAACCAATTCACCAAACAAAGACAAGACTATCAAAGAAAAGAAATATCAACAGCCCAGATTATGATTTTGCAACAGCTAATTCTTCTACTAATGGAGAGCGAGCCTCTAAGGCAGAGCTTAAGTATTTTAATGATGACAAGAGGGAGAAACTAAATATAAGGCGTAAAGCAACGCCCATGTTTCCTAGATCAATACGTAGCAAGAATATGAATAAATTCAAATTAGGTATATCAAATGTAACAGAAGAAAACACGGTTTTAGAAAGTACAAAAAATTCAACACATGATGTTACAAAAAGTTTAACAAGTGAAACTTCGTTTGCTAGTGGTAAACTTAAATCGAAAGATAGTTCATCAGAGCTTCGTTTAGCAGATATTCGCACATTCTCGAATTCACCTCAGTTAGAAGAACTTATAAAGACACCGATCGATGAGAAATATCTAACAAAACAAAATGACTTTCTTTCACCTATAAGAACACCCTTAGAAGAATTTTCGTCATCTAGCTCTAGTGATTCCCATGACGACGATAAACAAAGTGAAACTACGGTACCGACAAATAACTTTGATGAAGAATCTACCGAATCAACAGATCTGTTTCATAATACCGATATATTAGATCCAAGTAGCGATTTATATTCTACTCCCTCATTAGATTCTACTCACTCATTGGGTTCTGTTGATAACATATCAAGGGAAAGCATACTCTCGATTTATAGCGACCAGTCTAATCATGTGTATAGCGACCAGTCTAATCATGTGTTAGAAGATAATAATCTTACAAAAATAACGAGCCCAAGTGCTTCAACATGGTCCCGAGAATTAAGCATGGCGATTGACAGTCCTCGAAGTTCAATCAGTTCTCCCGATTTTAGTAATCACGACATGACTCCCGATGTTAACTACTATTCGGATTTGTCGCCAGATGTTTCGATTTCAAAAACGATGTCACCCGACACGCTCGATGAAATTGATGATACACGCATATCTGGACAGTCGATTGATTCTCTAGAACCTTCTAAAGAGATAGTGAAAGAAGTTTCACCATTCACATTTGAAAACGAAGATGAATATAATTAAACTTTTTAATTCTATTCTTATTCTTGTTATAAATAATTTGCAAATATTTTAAAAAAAAATATATCTTGATGAAATATTTAATTCTGTTTATCAAAAACCCATTTTAACGCTTATAACAAACACTATGGTATGTTGATTTGCGCTATCATACGGTAAACCAGCTGTAGAGAATTAGTGGTTTTATAATATATATCAGTCATACAAGGCTGCACCAAGGAGCTTTGAAATGAGACGGATGATTTAATGAAATCTCTATTATAACTTCCTTACAAAGCGGTATTTCTTTGAAACCTATGCGTGATTCACACTAATGATATTTTAATTGGTGTAAAAAATTTTCCAGACCTTATTTGTTTGATCCATTATTATCTTTTCTACTTCTATTGGTCAATGCGCATAAGACAGGTATTTCTATTGGTCAATGCGCATAAGACAGGTATTTCTATTGGTCAATGCGCATAAGACAGGTACTTCTATTGGTCAATGCGCGTAAGACAGGTACTTCTATTGGTCAATGCGCATAAGACAGGTATTTCTATTGGTCAATGCGCATAAGACAGGTATTTCTATTGGTCAATGCGCATAAGACAGGTATTTTCATTGTGCTAAATAATGGGCAAAACTATTTTTCAAATTCATGCAAAGAAATCTTTTATCGAAAATAAAGAAAGTCTTTCTAACTAACTTACAATTGCGCCTTTGTAACGCTTTTGTAACAGCAAGCGAAGAAATAAAAGTTATTTCTATTTGCAATTGCTTTTGCAGTGGTTACTTTTAGGGTAACACGAGTTATTATAGACCCTTAAAAAGGTTAATTTAAACAATATTTTTCTTTCTAAACCGCCCTCTATCTCATTTTAAAGTCCCTTTGCTGCACTAAGTAAGGAGAGAAAGTTTTAAAAATTATTAAGAATAAAATACACAAGAACAAATCTCCTAATTTACTTTAGACTAGATCTAGTCATTATTTTATAAAAAACGGGTTTGAAATATTTATTACTCAAAAATGATTTCTTTGCTAATAAGTAATACTAAACATCACAAAATCTATCTAATTCACGAAAACAAATGATAATAAATTTCAGGCTTTCTTACTGTACATTCATAACTGGCCTCATATGTACTTCAATACGACCAAATAAGGGAAAGAACTGCATAAAACACAATATTAATACTTTAAAAGCGTGACAAGAGAACCAAACTGTCGATAAAGTAAGGAAGAACTTGTAACAGAACTAGAAGGAGAATTTTCTCTATTTTTCATAAAAGCCATTTTAAAATAATTTACATAATTGGAGCAGAGTCTAAAAACATTCTAGCGAATATTCAAGTACTTTACTTTTCTACATAAAAACAAACAAAAATTAGTGATGGACAAATATACATATTAGGAATTATAATATCAGGTGTACCTGAATAAAAAATGCATCTTAAGCATCTGCGACTACGACGAAAACTAGAACGTCACTGTTTTTGAACGTTGTACAAAACGTCAAATTTTGATTTAAAAGACAACAAAAAAAAAATATAAAAAAAATATAGTAACACCAAATTTGAAAAATTTGTGGATATTTTTCTATAGCTCTTTAAAAAAAAAACGTTCAAAGTAATGATTTGAAGTTGTCTTGAGCACGTGAATAAATTTAATGAGTGCTAATAATTTTCAAATTTTAAGTTTTTTAATAGCTTAAGATGCCTAATATTGACAATGTATGTATGTAATGTAATGTATGTATTTACTCAATAATGAACATAAAAACACTTGAAAATAAATGACCGATTGATATGATATATGGCAAAGAAGCTTTTGCTTGAACCAAAATTTGATTTCCGTGCTTTCGCAAAAGTTTTGTCAAAAAAACACCAACTTAGTTGATGGCTTTTGTGTATGCCATGAAGGTAATACGACAGTTTATCAAGTTAAAATTACCTAAACGTTGGGATTTGCCAATTAAGACTTTAGAAATAATATTTTAGTATACTTCAATAGGTTATAACGCCGTTGATTAAAAATAGAGGTCTAGCACCACTTGACAAGATTTCTTCATATCTCACCATATAAAATATATCCTAAGTAACTAATCAGTAGAAGTAACAATTGAACCAAACATACTCAGGTGCACTAAGGCGTGGGGCCAGCTTTTTAGACATGAAAAATTGACAATTTTTAAACTTCTATAATATTGGTTACTTTTGACAACTACTATGTTGTTATATATCGTTGAAAAGAAAAACTTATCATCTTTCAGATCAGTATAACACGAGGGTCACAATCTTTTTAATTTTGGCGATATGAATTGGAATGTAGACCCCTGCGTAAAACATGTTACAGGATATCGCGTCACGAAATCACCTTTTTATGAAAATATTTTTCGCCGAATAAGACCCTTACCATAGAAACAACAGAAAACAGCCGGGGTATAGCATTTATATATTAAGGGGGGTTATCTACTAAACATAATATTCAAAAACACTGAAAAACGGATTCAGTTTTATCAAATAAAGACGGGTAGTTATTTTTTTTTCTATAATACCCCGGCTGTTTCTAGTAAAGAAAAGAAAATAGAACTCGATAATATAAAAATCATAATTTTTAGATTTTTTTCTATGAAGCGATTAAAAAAAAACTAAAATTATTTTACCCCCGGAAAAAGTACCCTATATTCTACGGAAAAAAATAGATGGAAAGAATATTCGCACCAATCAAACCAGTTTGAGTGAAAGATCCATAATGGTGGAACTTTTTCACAACAAATTTCAAGCGGAAGCATGAAACACACATATTAATAAAGCTATAAAAAAATATTGTGTATATCAAACATGTTTATCTCATACTGAACCTTGTTTGAAAACACAAAAATTAGGATCGTAATATGGAAATAGCTAATTTTTCTGAGATGTCTATCTATACATTATAGTCTAGGCAAAGTTTATAGTCGACCTACAGCTAGCTAGTCAGGGTTTTTATCGATTAAACCAACTCTATTAAAGGATTTATAAGCAAATCTATTTTGCTATACAGTAAAGTTTTCGTGGGTATTTTTTCTTTTCTTTTATATACAGATATTTTCTAATATTTTCTTTTACAAAATGAAAAACGAAATAGTTTTAATGTTTGTTTACTTTTCAAATAAAGAAGTTATTATAATCATAGTTAATAGACATATGAAGTCTATTAACTATTTTATAATGCAATATAATAGAAACAGCTGATAAATTTAGTCGAAACTAAAATTTCTATACAGTTTCATTTGCTTTTGATTTGTTTATAAAAAAAAAGCTTTATAGTGTTAAAAACCGGGGGTAAAAAATTCATATTTGCCCCTTGCCTTAAAACACCTGAGCATACAATACTACACACCATGAGCAAGAAAACATAGCTAGATACATGTTTACATTCTTTAGAAAATCTTGTCATGAGTTTTCGCTAGAATATTATAGTAAAATAAAACTCGAAAACCAGCACTTTTCTAGGAGAAGAAGCACTTGTATAAATTGTGCTGGCTTGCGAGTTTGTAGTAAAATAAAACTTTTTTACAATTTTAAAGAACGTAGTGTATAGAGCAATTTTACTCATCTACTACACTAAATAAAAATTGTGAAAGCTACTTCAATCATATTTTAACTACTCTTGTCTGATTATTAAGAAATTAAACTCACTTGTCACATAAAGGACAAATGTGATTCCTATTTTAGCGAATTTAGAATACAAATATTTCAAAAAATAGACATAGAAAATTGCTCAAAACTTTTACAGGATGCGCAGGAACAGTAGTAATCTTGTTCTATTGTTCTATTGTTTGTTATTGTATTGGTTGTTCTATTATTATTGTTATTATTATTATCTTTATTTCTAGACAATATGTACAAAGCGAAAATCTGAACTTATATTATATTTCAACTACAAAAATCTAAAATAAACATTAAAACTACGAGTTGAAGTTAAATATAACCAACATTTGCTATATAAATTTACGTATAATGCAAATACATTTATCCACTTTCCAGCTTTTAATTTTACTTTTAAAATGAACTCAGAGTATTACTTTTAATATCAATTGGAACGTTAGTCCAGATTTGATTCGCGCGATAGCAAATTGAGTTTAAACCATAAGTATTTGTTCGTGGGTTAGAACAGCAAAATATATTGCTGTTTCTTAAACCATGATGATTTAAATGAATAGAGAAGATTTCCTTCACTATTCCTCTTGCTACATTGTTAGTTACATTAAAGCTTTTAATGCATAGCAAATGTAAGCACCGTTGATGAGTGGTGATATCTTTATTTAGGCAAAGTAGATCATTAAAAGATGATTTATAATCATTTTATATAAGTTGAAGTGATCTTTGTTGAATAACTATTAATCCAAAACTGCAAAACATCCAGATTAATGGACAATAGTTAAATTGAGGTTTTATAAAAGAGTTAATGATTAGCTTTCGCTGATTCTCATGCATGTAACAAGAGATCCTTGACAAAGCACTTGTGCTTGTGATGTGCAAGTCAAACTTAAGTTGATTGTCAATAGTTATCCCAAAAACCTTTTCTTCCGAAACGTTAGGAAGTGTAAACTGTTGAAAA
>JAYJMI010132649.1:0-10532 GCA_036873855.1 Sarsia tubulosa
TCTCACGTTTCCTCTTCCGTGACGTTGATATCCACCATAGCTTGCATCTTCATTCTCATCATAGGATAATCCATGATGTCCTCCATGATATTTTGAGTATCCATTATCGTATCCATACACGTTTATTTTATGATTGCTTCCATAACCTCCATAACCTCCATAACCTTCATAAGATCCGGTAAGATATCCTTAACGAAAAAAATACATAGATCAGTTAATAACGTTAAATCACATTTATTTTACTTTGTAAATCGATGATAACAACGAACATTTGAACTATGCCATTATGATAGGACAATATAAACAATCCAAAATTATACATGCTGACAACCATATATTGGTAAAATTAATTTCTATTTTTCTTTGTAGCTTTAGTGACTGCTAATGATTTAAAACATGAACACAAATTCTAATCTTGTTATTAATCTATGGAACTACAAGTGAGAAACGACTTTAAATGATAAATAAATTTATAAAATCAACGAAGAGAAACCACATTTAGGCATTCAGGAGAGTTAAAACGTAAACTACATTGTTTGATAGACGTTAGAAAGGAATTATTATAGCTTTTACCCGTTCTAATTCTATATATTAAGATTTGAGAATTAATTTTGACAGGCGTGTATCTCTTATACTAAATTGTTCTTAACAACTTGGTATAACAATAAGCAAATTCTGAATTGTATCGTTTTTTATGCAAACACAAACATCCTTATATAGTAACATTTGATGATACATTTATTTGTTCTAATGTCGTCATTAATATACACTAAGGAGACTTTGGTTTATAATTACTTCTGTTTATTTGCTATTATATACTAAAAAATACTTTGTGCTTTGAAATTCACTGAGAAGTAATATAACAATTCAACATCATTTAGCTACTTAGCAACTTAATTAATTTTGTCCCCCCAAACTATTCCCTTTCTACTTGTATATCGATCTGTCTAGAGAAATATTTAATGATGTGTATATTGTTTTAAAAGAATTTTATAAAAAAGACTCGGAATAGTTTAGAGTACAGTTTGCTAATATTTCTATTTATAGTATCATATTGAATAAACCAATTCAACATCGTTAACTTTAGCAACCTAATCAATTCTGCCCCCACCCCCTCTAAACTATTTCCACCATACTTTTCTATGAAATTGCCTAGAAAGATATTTAATGACTTGTTTATTGGTATTAAAAGTTTTTATAAAAAAGACTCGGAATAGTTTAGGGTACGGGTTTCCAATATATCTATTTATAGTATCATGTTGATTTGGTGTATTGGTTTATTAGTAAGACAGAGAGTTTAGTTAAAATTCTTCCACAATCAATTCATCCAGATATAATATATCGTTGATGGTAGTACATCAGTGAATAATCTATATATGGTAATAATCAAAAGGAATGTTTATAAATTACTAAAAGTATGGTTTACTTTCATATGTAAACCATCCAATATAATTATACATATAATCATCTAAAACTTCACGGGTGGTTTCTATATGTAATAGAGTTGTACTCTAATTCCTTTTAGGATATTTTATAAGCCAATTAAAAATGTTTAAACCTAGTTATGTAATTTTTTTAATAAAATAACTATATTTGGTAGTATCTTCAGATCTAAACAAAAAAGTTGTCAAAACTAGACCGAATATTTGGAAACCAAAACTCTTTGGATCTCCACCATATAAAAAAGCAAAATTCAAAATTAAATGTCTTTAAAAGTGTTTTGTGAACATATATTTTCAAAAAACGACAAAAAAAAACTAATTAAACAACAAAAACAGAAACAGAAAAAAACAAGAAATACCTGAGGGATCTTCGATTGCACTTTCTTCCATTTCATTGTCTTCCTCGCAGAATGCAATGGAACAAAGCACGATGAATGCAAAGCAGAGTAGTATCTTCATGTTGCCCTGTAAAGAATATAATAGAAATGATAAACTTTGTTGGTTCACAATATCTAATGGTATATAACATATGATTAAATTTAGTAAATTTAAAAAAGAATGTAACAAATGAAAGATTCCAAAAGTCAATAAACCTTTTAAGCATATCACTCATAGCAAGGAAGTAAAATTTATTATAAACCGATATTTTGTTGAACATCTATTTTATAATAGTTTAAATTGCTACTTTCTTTAGATTAGAAATTGAGGCTAAACAAATTTAAACTTTAAGCTCTAAAACTTTTAGATGTTAGGCACAGTACAGTAAACTATTGTAAAATCTGAAAACTTTTGATATGCTGCAAAATGATAAGCTGAAAGCAAGAAATGTATATAAATGCTACCATTGGTACAATTGTTTCTAAAATGTTTTCAAAGTTAGAATGGAAGAACAAATTTAACAATCAAAAAACTCTCGTTTAGTTCAGATTTCCTATATCTTTGTTTGTAAACAATTATCAAAGAATAAAAGTACTTACTTTTTTAAGATTCAAATGATGCAAGTTAAACTTCTTGATAAGAATATTTTAAAATGAAAATTTTAGACCTTTTATATCATTTTTTAACCATCATAAAAACGTGTTTTTGGTCATTTTAATACCATGCACATGTATTTGGTGGTAACAACATGCAGAAAGAATTATCTTCTTTGATTAAAGAATGGGAAATAATTTGACTAATAATCGTAACTTTGCTAATTAGATCAAGCACGATAATTATCTTATTTTCTGTCGAAGAGGAAAGGCAATAAATGACGTTGGGAGCACTCTCAAACGTATCACATAAGTATAAACATGCTTCTAACTAATCTTGCTAAAGATTCAACGATTTTGATGTTTCTACAGTGTGTTTTATGATTCCACATGTAAAGCTGTTGGAAGTTTTATATAATGTTATCAATTTTATTTGGTTTAAAGATGCAGTACATAAGAAATAATTACGATTAATAATAATGGAACTGCATCTTGGTCTTTTCAACGAAGGGATCAAAAGTATTTTTTTAATAAGTCATCAATTAAAGAAGCTGTTGAAACATTCCATCTAAAATGTTTTATGTTACTATAGGAGCAGAATGCTTAAGAAATGATAGAGCTACAAGTAACATTGGAAAACTTATGATAAAGCTGACACTTTGTCAGATGGTACAACTTGATGTATAGTATCAACTAGACTAGATTAGTCGTTTAAAAAAAAGAAAAAGTCAGGTATGGGTAGGAAGGAACTAGTGATACTTGCAACATAAAATAATTTTTTGATAAACGTTCGAATTGCGTCACTTTTTCGAATGAATCCGGGGGGTGAACTCTAAAGAAACGTATAGTTGATGTTTGAAATTAAATTTGTTATAATCAGGAATATGACACTTAACATAGTATTTACAATGGTAAAATATATTTCATATAAAAACAACTTTTGTATACGAGTTGCAAGAGCTTGCTTTACTATTGTCATCAATAATTACTATATCGTATTGTTTGCAGCGTCTTGATTGCAACAACCTAAACAAACAAAAAAACTTTTGAATAATTCATATTCTAGGTTCTTTGTCATACCTACGTAGCTAATATAAAAAAGTAAAACAAATAAGCTAAAATATAAATCAAAACGTTAACCACATTATCTACTTTGCAAAAATAAGGTAATTTCGAATGTCAAAACAAATACATTCGTTCGGGAAATATCAAAACAAAAACAAAAAAATGTAAAAGAATTTAAAAATTATCTAAAAATTAAATAAGAAAACCAACCCCAAAGAATTCAAAACCAAGAAGACATTCATTAAATACTATTTGTCTGAAAAGAGACAAATCCAGCACTTCATAAAGAGTTCATAGTGCTCGAGGAATAAATAACGTACAAAAACAAACATGGAAATACAAAACAAAAGCTTTCATCCTTGAATTCTACTTGATTCAACTTTTTCCCAACTACAGTATTAGAAATGTAATGTATGAAAAACAGCATCTTTTGAGATTCAGCTGATCGAACTACAAAAACATTCTTTTCTCCCATTAAAAACAGAAATCCAAAAATTTTCTTAAGTCTAAGTATCACAAAAAAAGAAATCCAGTCTTTTTTGGGTAGAACCGTTATAAGGAATTTCTCCACCGATGCATACTTCTTGCATAATTATGTAAATGGATTACAAAACTGTGAACATTTTGGAGCACAAATGGCTCCGTTTTAGTTCGACCTACCTACTCGATATATCTCAGAAGAAGTAAGTGTTACGAACAAAACTATCCTAAGTTTTTCATAATACCTTTTTTTGAATGCATTTTTGTGGAATGAAAACATTTTATTTGCTAGAAACTAAGACACGGTATATAAAAATAATTAGTTATTTACGAACATCGGTCTAGAGTTAAGGATACTAATAAACTACGATCGTGTCAATTTGAGGCATTGCAATTTAGACTAAAATAGGATTTTAATAACACACGCTGCTAACTCACTGAATTTAATGAAAAAATTAGCTGAATAAAAAATTAATTTTTATTTGAAGTTGATTTAATGTTTAAGTAGTCGATTTAATTAGTATCTTGCTTGGCAACATACTGCAGTTAATCATAGCGGCTACTTTACAATGACCGCACTTCTATCTAAAATCCATTTAGTTTCAAAACTACATTACCACGAAATCTACTTGCTTAAAGGAAAAATCAAAGTTGGTGCGAGTTGGAATATATATTTGAAAGTAAAATTTACATTTGAAATAAGCTGACGTGAAATTGACCTAATTGTGCTTGTTATTGGACAGAGTTCTATCAATTGTTTTTCAGGGTTGTTTTTTTCATGTCTAGAGTAAATCATACTATTTACAAGTCTAGAGAAACCATACTTGCAAGTCTAGAGTAAACCAATTTTTTTTAATTTTGTGCGATATAACCATAAGCTTGTTGTCTCTCTTATAGAGGATCTTTTATGAGCTTTATACTATCTTTGAACTCATAACTAACCTATGTACTAAACCACTGTGCATACATATCACCAATACTTGAATTGAATTGCAACAGATATCACATGTGTAGTTCTTCAATTTTGTTTTGAAATCTATTTAGTTTTTCAATTAATGCTTATAACTCGATCCAATAGCAGAGTTTCCAAATTTTCGACAAAAATCTTTTTGTTACAAAAGGCGCTATTCTAGATCTAAACTACATTTAAAAAAACAGGATAATTTTTTTCGTAAACAAAATAGTTTCTAACGGAGGCCGTTTAGATACGGCTCCGAAACTATAGCTAATATGGCCTCTCAAATTTGGGATTTGGTACCTTACAGTATTAAGAAATCACTAAACATAAATATATTTAAATCAAAAATAGAATTGTGGAAAACAAACGAGTTTCCATGTATAATTTGTAAAACGTTTTTAGGGTTTTTAGGTAATTATACTTTTATAATTTATAATCATATGATGCAGGTAATGCACGTAATATCAAAATTTTAGGGAAGGTTTTTTGACCCCTTATTTTTCTTGGATAAATTGAAAGATCTATCAAACATAAGCATCTGGAAAAAAATTCAGTTATTTTCTATGTGTAGTTCCAAAGAAAATGGCTTCAAAATAAATCCTATGTACTTTGTGTTGCCTACACATATTGAGTATAAAACCCGATTTTCAAAGTGCTGCGGTGGGTTTGTTTCTAAGCTTCAGAATGAGATATTTAGTATATTTTTCCCTTGTTACTTCTACTTTTTATTTATGAAATAATAAATGGGATATATTTTTTTGAAAGTTACGTGCATAAGTACCTTTAAAGTTATGAGAGAAACTAACAATTATAATGAAATAGGAAATCAAGGTTATATAAATTGTATTTAAAAGAAATTGAATGGTTTTACCCAGTGGGCATGAATGCATCTTTTATGCATCTTAAAGACATCTCCACATTTATCTCTAAGACGTCTCGAACATGTCTTTTTTGCAAATCCCCAAAATGTCTTCTTGAAGACGTCTTCAAGATGTCTCCATTGAGACGAGACTTAGATGCATTTTAAATGTGTTTCGGAGTTGTTTCATTGAGAAGCATCAAAATCCGAAACGTTCAAAGTTCAGTCAAGATCTTTCAAAGATGTTTCTAGTCCGTTCATGATTTTCAACTGAAAAGGTACAAAAAAAACACATATAATTAGAAAATATACATTTTATTGAATTCAAGTCTAAATTGTTTGATAATATAAAACCATGACAGAAAATTAACTAAAAACTAACAGAAAATTACAATTTAAAAACAAAAGCAGTTTTTGATAAATATCAACTAATAAACAGATAAGCAAATCAGCATTTATAAGTAGAAGTAAATTCGACATTTTTTAAAGAAGCTAACAAAAGTTCTTGCGGAAACAGTGACTTTTAATATGTATTTTCATTATCGTTGTGGAAACTTAGAAGTACTTATGCACGTAATATCAAATTTAGCATCTTGTAAACTATATTAGTGTTATGTTCTATTTAAATTGTATATTCATTCGTCAACATGAAATAAATTTTTAATATTAATAATAATAACACTTTTTAAGAATTGTTTGCGTTCTTCATACATAAAAACGGTCTTACTAATACCGAACCTTTGTCGAAAAATAAGCAAAAGAAAATTTTATCATTTTTTGGAACTGCAAACATAATGTTTAAAAATTTCACTACAAGTTAGTCATAACGTATCGATGTCGTATTTTGGCATATATGTTAAGACGCAATAACAAGCACTTACAAAGTTATAACACAGGATTAGTAAAAGCAAGAACTCTTTCATTTATACGGCTATAAAATTATTTTAAAGTCCTTCAAAATTTTAAATTTTTAGATCTAAACACTTAATTATGTTTTTCATTAGTGTAAAATAATTATAACATGTGATCATTTTCGAAAGAACGCGCAATCAAGGAAGTATATCATTGCATAAAGGCCGTTTTCCACTAATCAGTGAGGGTAGTATTTCTACACGCGGACTATTAAACTCAACGACTTTTTATTGTTATTATAATTCCCAATTCAAAAAACACATTAAAAAATTGTTAAATTTAATAACCCGCACCGGAAAATACTGTGCTCGCGGTGAGTGGAAAACGGCCTTAAGCTAATAAAACCAATACATTTGCAAAAGATAAAAAGAATAGCGCTATTATTATGTAATTAGTAATAATACGTCAATTAATAGCACGCAGCGCTAATTGGTGGTAGATTACCTCAATTAAACTTTAAACTCGCCAGGTATAAGAAAGAAAGAAAGTGGTTACTAGAGATGACAAAAACAAACAGCATTCTTGCTCGAAAGTTTGGTAAATACTTTCCGCTTTATTGATGATCTCTGAATGCCTTGAATGATGGTACAGAGTTTCAAAAACTTCATCTAGAAACTTATCCCCAAGAATTGATTTTAAATAAAGAAAACAACAATAATAAATCAGCTTCCTTTTTAGATCTTGATATTAGCATCAATGGGGGTAAATTTACCACCAAATTGTACAATAAGAGAGACAATTTTTCCTTTTCTATAGTCAGGCTTTCGCATAAGAGCAGCAACAGCCCATCTAAGATTCAACATTTATTCAACATTTGCTACAGAAATTATGAGAATATGTAAAGAAATCGCATTATTTGAAGACTTCGTAATCAGTGTAAAAGCCTTAATTATTAGGACGCATTAAAAGTTATTTTGACTTGTGTTTGTATCAAATTGTTAAATAGGCATGCACTATTGCTTCGAAAGTACTCACTGAGAAATAAATGCATACTTGATAGTATTTTAGATTAATGAACCGTTATAGATGAATAAAATAATATGCAGGGGGATATTGAATATTCTATTGAATCTTCTATATATTTGGGTGAGACGATCGAATATGCATGATATGAGTGTCACTTGTTTTGGCGATATCAATTTGACCGGCCTGTTTTAGACTTGATACTGCTGGAACCAACTTTGTTCTGGTTTTTTAATCTCCAAGGAATATGCGGTTTAAAGAATATACCTAAATTCCGATGAAGGCTGCTCTACTGATGATCTGCAGATGACATCCTATTATAGGTAAAGGGGATTCGGTCTTTAGCGAGTAATGACCCTACTTATTAATTTAGTTTCCATGATATTAACGCAAAAAGGTATTGAAAGGTTTTTCTTTTACGAAAACAATGTTAAAAATTAAGCCTGATAATTTATTCAAGGGGAAGTTTTCCTGGATAGTGTCTGTATTTCGATTGTGTCTGGTAAGAAAGTTTTAGTTCCAATTGGAACTAGGAAATGTTATATTGAGTATAGGTGACTTTAGACATGAAATAGAAGAAAAGTGGTTCTTTATAATATTTTATTTGTAATTTTTTGATATGATACCGCACGTATTCCGGATTTCAAGTAACAAATCACTGAAATCTACCCGTATATTACCCGTATTATGTTTTCTACTTAAACAACAAATAGCAAAGTGATTTAGTGATAATAAATAAAAAAACACTTTAAATGTAGCAACATTGAGCCTATGATGGCGATGATTTTATTGTTAGAAAGTTGTCGATTTTACAAAATACATAAATTTAAACCAAATGTTTGTTTCTGGTCTATGGATGATTCAAACAGGAAAGTAGTTGCCGTTGTTTTTATTGATTTTTCATAAAATATTGATAAACTGAATAAAATTCTGTATTAAAACGATTTGTTAGTGATTGGATTTGTTGTACTAACAAACGGATCTCAGTGTTTTCATCCGCGTGTTTTGATTAACTTTACAAGAAAAGTCTTTGAAAGCAGAAAATAGCAACTAGAACTTTGAATATTTACTGTTTTCCACAGTCTTCTCATATAACATTGTCATGTTTATGCTTGTCGCTACTTCTTTTCCGGGTCGTCTTGATCAATTGTTTATAACAAAAAAATGGCATTTTGATATACGTCTATTGTTGAGCCATTTGTGCGAAAAAAGTGACAACGCTCAAAATACACGTTTACTGGTAATTGACAGCTGAATAATCATAAATAGTGTTAATACTAATATTGAATGTTACACCAATGATAATTTCACATAACGGGCTGCTGGCGAAACTTCTATACGTTTAATATACTTCTAATCTATTGATAAAACTAATGAGTACTGTCGTAGTTAATAGACAATACATGGTTTGGAAACTCGCATACATTTACTCTATATTTTAAAACTATGTTGAAATAAATAATTTATGCAGGGTCAAATTCTATACGGAGATCTTCCGTTTTGTGCAAACAATTCGTTCTTTTGTATTTTTTATTACTCTGCAGAGGAAAGAGTTTATGAGGGTAATTAGTAGCACCTTTAAACAATTGGAAACATTAACTTAACCATGCACAACTGTTTACAATAACATATTTTATAGTTCCTAAACCATATCAGTCAAAGTTTAATTTACTGCCATCATAAAAATACAAGTTTAAAAATGAGTTATAAATTAACAAAAACTTAAGATATAATTGGAATAATTTTAAAATCACTAAAGCAAATAAAAGCTATTCAAAATAGTTTTAGGGATATACAGCAAGGATGACACAAACCAAGAAAGAACATAATATAAATTGTTTGTAATAAAATCTCATTATCAATAGTGTCAAAAGCGTTTGGTAGGTCTATAAGTAAGTATCACCCCTGTTACCCTGTTTACAAAACGTTGCAAACTTTTATCATTAAAATACATTAATAGAAAAGCTGTAGAATGAGAGCTAACTAAATTGATAGTTAGAAAACATAAAATTTTCAATCAGAAAATGGCAAGTTTGGCCATGTACTTTACATTTATCTGGATAGATTGAAAGTTTGATGGAGAGAAAAATATAGCTTTGCTATAGGTTCTTCTAATATGAAAGCTCAATCCAGCAGCTTTAGAAAAGTCCTAAAATTTTAATAACTAAATTTTCAGAAAGTATATCTAAAGAACAGCCTTAATATTAAAACTTGTAGCAAGGGTTTGACAACTGTAATATTCAAATAAGTATTCCATGAAAATTCTCTTCTTTTCTTAATCCTCAAAACGAAATGTTCTTTCTTTTTGTCTAAAGAAAGATATTTACATAATCTGAATAGTGAACTTAATTTTCTAAATATTTTCCTACATATATGTTACATTTTGATCGCAAACTTTAAAATGCTAGGGTTATGAGGGAATATATGTAGGTATGTATTAAGATTAGCGTATTATTCTATTTCTTTCGAAACAACTACATATTTCGTACGCAAGGAGTCGCGTCCTCAGCAAAAACTTTATTTGAGAAAGTAAAAAAGGCATTTAGAATACTAAATATTGAATATTAAAGTAGTTAAAGTTTTCTTAAAAGAAATAGTCTCTTAGAAAGAAACTACCTATTTATAAAACAGCGAAAAAAATCTGTAGCACTAACACCTTTCACCTTCTCTTGTTTCAAACTCTTTTTACAGGCTTAATTGCTGTTTTTATAGGGAAAGATGAGATTATACAAAAAAAAAAAAATTGCGGCAATCAAACTAAGCATTTATTTACTGTGAAATCTGAAATGCTTATCCCATATTTTTAACTTTGACCTTAAAGGATTTTACTAGGTTGGAACTATTTTTTGAAACCTATATTGAAATTAATGTATTGCAAAGAG
>JAYJMI010132871.1:0-10531 GCA_036873855.1 Sarsia tubulosa
CTTTGAGACTCCTCATAATTGGCCAATTTCATATACAAATATCTCAAAAACTAGAAAATAGAAATCACTTGAAGTTGTGCCCTTATAAAACGCTGGTATCAGCGAAAGGATATCGATGACTATAAGTAGTTACAATCTTAACAACTAATAGACAAATATTATGTAATGTGAGATCAGAAAGACTAGATATTAAGATAATCCTTTGTTCTTTAAAGGGATTATAGTTAACATATTCCTAATATATAGTAATGGAAAAAAATCGAAGTTATTTTCTACTACAAGGAAAAATATATTTTATTAAAAACAAAAATTTGGAATCTTTGCAAAACACATGGTTATACTGGTTAAAAACAAGGATAAAATTGGTGGGGTCTGTGACGATAGATTGATAAATATACTTCCATATAGAGAGATATGCAGAAATGTAGATGAAGAAGATTTGAACCCACGACCTTCTCGTCAAATCTGAGACGCTCTAACCGATTGAGCTATCCGTACGACACTACTAAGGTAACTTAAGTTATACTAAGCGAATACCGTACGCTTCACAATTAGTGGTTCGAAGCCAGTGATGTATCACAAAGTCCGTACTGTCGGTGCTGGTATTTCTTTCGACTGCTTTAATTAATCATCAAAGTTCAGACGTATATCTAAAGATCTATAGCTACAATTACTTATACTTCTTATCTGCTTATCATTCTAATTGTGTATCTAATAAATATTAATACGTCTAAAAGGTTTTTACAAACCTTCTATTAACAACTCTATTGTTGTAAACTTTCTCGAATAAAATAACTGGCTTATTGGAAATTTTAATTGCCTTTTGGGATTTCGAATGTATTTAAAAATATTTATCTTTTGCGGATGGAATTTTTGTGGTTCAATCTTTTTCTCAATCCTCAAACAGAATTACTAAAAAGTTGTATATCTCAACGATATTCAGGGCCGTATAAAATACCTGCAGGGGGGGTATAAATTCTATATAGGGAGATATGCGGAAAGTCTGGCTGAAGTGGGGTTCGAGCCCACGACCTCCGTTGCAGATCAACGGCGCTCTAACCGACTGTGCTACCTGGCTTATACTGACTTGAATGACTTATGTCATAACAAGCTAGTACAGAGCGCTATAGTCATGACAGGAGGTTCCCTTTCCACAAAAAAGAAAAAACTCATTTTTTAAAAAAATACAGTATACCAGACCAAGTTTATAACACATTTCTCAACCCTCCCAAACCTAAATTATTTCTCCATTCTTTATAAATGAAATTACCTCATACATTATACAAGTCATTTGGTCTTCAGTTGGATTTTCCCCCAATGTTCTCATTACCAGAATAAGCTCCTGTTCATCTATTGTTCCGTTCCCATTTTTATCATAGAATGAAAATGCAGCTTTATAATCTAAAGAAATAATTTTTAATATATTGCAAAACTCAAGGTTAAACTCACCATAACAATATCATAAAGGAATTAGAGATTTAAAGAACTTGTAGTGCTGTTGAATGTAACTTCCGTTTTTTTAAAAAAACATTATACATGTATATTTCCGGTTTTTTTTAACTATATATTAAATATTAGGATAATTGCTATAACAAACATAGTAGGATATGCAATCAGCTTTAAGTTAGTCTTAAAGAGAATGATCTATGATGTCCTACAGCTTTACAATATTAAGATTAGCATTAAACTCAAGCTGTTCCCTCATTAGCTGTTTATATCGAAAGCAGTGTAAATTAGGATACAAATTGTAAAGCTACTTGCACGCTTTTTAAGAATACTTTCGAAGACATTCAAAACGAAAATTAAAGTAAAATAATATAACTATTGCAGATAGTTGTTAAAGAGGCACTACCGTAAATGATTTTTACGCATGAGCTGAGCTATGCTGAGCTCAGCTATTGCTGAGCTATGAAATGCTTAAAGGTACTTATGAATGTAATTTTCGATAAGTGATAGAGATGACAAGAAAGAACTGTGCTAAATATCTCATTCTGAAGCTTAGTATTACGCCCACATCAGCAATTTTAAAATCGGGCTTCGTACACTATATGTGTAGGCAACACTATGTACCTGGGATTTTTTTGTCAAAAAGACAATTCTCTTCAAAACTACACATAGAAAATAGCTAATCTTTTTACCAGATACTTATAAATAATATGTCTTTTGATTCAGTCAATAAAGTAGGGGTTAAAACAACACCCCCAAATTTTGAGATTACGTGCATAAGTACCTTTAAGGTATTTAAATGTTTGAAGCCAAACTCGTTCCCAGTGCCTTATACATCGACTTCATCGACATCAAAAAGTAAAAGATGTAAGTGGGCCACCCAGAATATGGGATCGAGGTTGGTTTAAAGCCTCATCGATCATTTTTGGTAAAAATGTAAAATAAAATAAAATAATAAGTTATCTGGCAGTATCTCTTTAATTTTAGGTCTTAAATTTGAAACTACAAAGTAAAGACTTATGATTTATCATCTTACTTTCTATGTCGTCTTTACTTAGGTTTGCCATCAGTTGCTTCTTTTTACTCTAAAATAAATTGTAACTTTATTACAACATTTAAACTGTCATTATGTGGTTTTGAAAATCATTTCTTGTACCGACCAGGCGCACCGATGCCGTTTTAGAGAAACTCTTTTTTCTAAAAAAGTATTTAGTTATAAAATCAGAGCGTTTATAATGGTACATAATGACGTAGAAGTACCTACATTGGTTCATATATTAGGCAACTTATATGTGTACCCATATCTATGTGTTTCTTTATAAGTTTGTGTATTCTTGAAGAGACACTATTAAGAAGATCTAAGAGATACATAACACTCGATGTTAAGTATTTTGAAAAATCCTATTTCAGTTTGACTTTTTCTAATTTATTTTCTTTCTTACGTTTATTTAAAATAATCCTTCACTATTTTTCGAGAATGACTAGTATTTACCTTGCTTGGTCGTTGTTTAAGAAACATTGGTATATCATCATCATTCAAATCGAGATCTGTGGAGGATGCTAAACTGTTCTTCCTTTTTTTCGATTTCTTTTCTTTGTCTTTTTCACTGTCTTCATCCTTCTTCTTGCGACTTGATTTTTTCTTTCCTTTAAAACAAAATGGAAAAGAAAACATCAGATGAAAAGTTATTTTGGAATAGCAGAAAAAATGGTTTCATTTATTTGCCCGTATTATATGCTGATAAAAAAATAGACTTGTTAGTAAAGTATTTTAACCAACCATCAATTCAACCAACCAATAATTAGGGACGTCAAACATATAAACTGATAACTGGATAAAAAAGGTATCTTTAATCGTGTCTAAGTAGTTTATTGGATTGTTTAAAATTCCAGTTTGAAGATAATTGATTCCATATATAGTTTTTAGTAGTTTCTGGTTATATAGGTTTCCGCTATTATTACTTTTCTGGTTTTAATGTTTTTTTTTGTTTTTATTGGTTGCTAAAGGTATTATGTTACTAGAAAGAATTAGGCATACATCGAAGTTTTTTTTACTTTTGGAGATATGATAAGAACGTTAACCTCAATTTATGTCTGATGAATTGAATTTAAAGGTACTTATGCACGTAATCTCAAAATTTAGGGGTTTTCTTGGATAAATTGAAAAATCTATCAAACATGAGCGTCTGGTAAATTTTATTTTTGACAAAAAAATTGCATATACTTAGTGTTGCCTACACATATTGGATATGAAACCCGATTTTCAAAGTACTGCTGTGGGCTTATTTCTAAGCTTCAGAATGAGATATTTAGCGCATTGTTTCCTTGATACTTTTACTTTCTATTGAGATAATTACTAATAGGATATTTTTTTAATTACGTGCATAAGTACCTTTAAGGAAATTAAGTTTGAAATCGACTGTATAAGCAGTAAACTATTTACAACATACTACTGAAGTGGCCATCTTTCATTTTAAAAAGCTTCTCTAGGAATTAATTATTTTGGCTAAAATACCGGAGTAAAGTCTCAAGGTTTGTCACATCTAATAACTTTTAACTCAGTTAGATGGAAATGTTGAACACAATAATACAAAGAAGTAAAAAAAAGAAGAAAAAAGAAAAATTTCAACGAAAAGAAAAGAATTAGAGTTTCTCTAAACAAAGATGTTGATCATGACTAAATAATTTACCACGAAGGTACAGAAACAGAAATAATGGCGGAGTTCCATCTGGAAGTTTTTGTTGTTGTTAAATTTCATGACTGATATTGCTTTGTTTTATTTAAAAATTGCTGTTAATTGTTAAAGAAAGTGTTCTCTATCTATCTACTTCTAACTTTTGCAATAAATTATTTTTTTTTTTGGCCCTAATTTATATTTTTGACTTGTTTACGGTTTTTCGCAACCTAAAAATTAAATCTTTACCTACGGTTTGTTTCTACGATTTTTTTGCGCCTGCGCGGAAATCCTTTGATATTGAAGTAATTCGTTTTCAAATTGCATAAACATTTCATTACCACATATTTATATTATGATGACATCATCAATAATAACAAAACAAAGTCTATGTTTGTTTAAAAGAGACATATGCTTCCCTAGCAACTAAATATATATCCTAAGTATTATAAATTTAACTGTGTATACGTAAATTGAAAGGTTAATAAAAAACAAATTATGTTGTCGGAGTAATAAGCTTAAGAGCCACTGTTTATATTGTGTTAGAGTTTTAATGTTATTAAATAAACGCTGAGAGTCCTTATTAAACAGCAATCTTTTTGCTTTATACACCAGATGTGAATCTAGATGATGTGAAACCCTAAAAATATGTTTCATTCATTATGGTTGTGTAAAACATATACTTAAAATTGAGAGTTGAAGGTTACTTATCATCAATTAAATACTAAATTGGACTAGTGGATGCAGCACAGCCACATCCTGTATATCAGCAACAACAATAAAGACATATTCAAAGCCTTGCAGTTCACAGAACGTCGGATGGGGACATTCTTAGGACGTTCTCAGGACGTTTTCAGGACGTTTCATTGCCCACTGGGGAGACAATTAAGAATATTAACTACAAAATACCAATAAGTAAAACTGTAGAAACATTTGAAATAATTTACCTAGTTTAATCTTTCGTGAAAGGAACCTCATAGTTTATTCTGTGTATTTTGTCTTATGTACAATATATTCTTATGTACAATATATATATATTTGAAATTACGAACGAATTTAAGTTATTCCCATTAATAATAAATTTATTTAAGTAATGTTTTTTTTTTATTTTTTTGTTTATTCTAATTTGTTTGATCAACTCTAAAAGATAATAGCATTCAATATATATAAATGATTCGACTCTGTTTGACTATATATATGCTCATAATAAGTACCTTAAGATTATTAAAAACAATCAACTTGATTTAGCAGCATGTCACGACTAAATCATGCACTTGTAAATAAACTAAATCCTTAAGTAGATTTTTTGTTTGATTTACTCAAAATACAACGAAATTACTAGTACTGCTTTCAATTTTAAGTGTATAAATGATTTGATGTATGACTATAATCTATGTATTAAGATATAAAACTAGCAGTAAAATATATCCATTTTAAATATTAAATCAAATCTTTTCTGATTAACCGAAAATTTATATTCTTTTAGTAATTTCTTTCCATGAATAAAAACAACGTGTTTTTAATGTATAATTTATTGTTTCAAATCAATGTTTATAAAATCGACATTAGATGATTCCATATTTCGGAACGAGATCAATTATATATTTCTAATGATAAGATCAAGTTTAAATAATTTAACTAATTGCATTAAAACTTATCGTTTATAGACCTTTACTGTACTTCCATATTCATATTTTTATTATTTATAAGTTGTTGTTGTCAACAAAGCACTACATAACAGACTTTCAGGCATCACATTTCTTTCAAAAATGAAACAAAAAAATATCAAACTGTTATATCAACTTTTTTAAAAAATAGATTTCTTAATCTGTTTCTTTAAGGTTTATATATTAATAGTTCAAGGCAAAAGATTGTTTTCATTGTATTTTAGTGTTTGTATTGTTAGTAGCTGACATTCCCTGTAGCGTATTATCTTTAGATATTAAAATCTTAAACTTAAATGTCAGCTTGCATTGCTTTCGTTTTGTTTCAATTTAAAATATATGTTGTCGAAATGCGGTAATAGTAATATAGATTAATCCAGTTCTGTTTTACTAATTAAATTAAAAACTGAATTGTATTATATAATTTTCTCAAAATAATCCTAATGTTATTTAAAATGACAATGAATGGAGATTTTAATATTAAGGAGTTAAGAGTCAAAACGCACCACATTGGAATACTGAAAATTGCAAGAATATACACAAGAAGCAGAACTTAATCCCACAACGTTCATGTTCAAGTCACCAAATCCCCTTTCTAGTAAAACTTAGACATAAGAGCTGACAGATATTCTGAAACTATGTACAAAATACAATTTGTAGCACTATGTCTACCTTGTCATTATTATTTCCTAATATGTCACAAAGGATGACCTAATGTTACATATTACCACGTTTAGTGCTTCAAAGGTCCTTTTTTGTCCCTATTAACGGGTTGTTTCTGAATTTTCTTATATTAAGGCCTATTTAGGCCTATATACAAAAAAATACTAAATGTAGCTACGAACAAATTGTTTCCTTTTGTTATTAACATTTTGTTATATGGCATCTATAACATATCACTTATTTTTTCTAAAAGTGTTTTCTTTCGAAAATTTATCTGTGTATATTTGCTGGTTTGCACTTGATAAAAATGTCCTCACTTACAGTTTGGTTTTTAAAGGTGTAAAGCAACTACAATTGTGATATTCATATTCTACATTATATATCATTAAATTTTGCTCTCGCCATTGCTTTCATCGTTATCCAAAATTTTCTGTTCAATCATGAAAAATATTTAATTCAACAGAAAACTATATTATACTTAATGCGACTTATGCACGTAATTTTCAATAAAATCATTCTATCTATAATTTTGACACTAAAAAGTAGAAATAACAAGGAAGATCTATGCTCAATATCTCATTCCACATCAGCACTTTGAAAATCAGGTTCCGTTCACTATATGTGTAAGCGACACTATGTACTTGCGATTTTTTTGTCAAAAAAGGCCATTTTCTTTTAAAATACACATAGAAAATGGCTGATTTTTTTTTTTTTTACCAGATGCTTATAATTGATAATTCTTTCGATTCAGTCAATAAAAATAGAGGTTAAACAAAAACCACCCCAAATTTTGAGATTACATGCATAAGTAACTTTAATTAGACAGATATAAAAAAAATACTAAATCTTCAAAAGATGAAACATACATCATTATCATAATTATGAGGAATCACATTTTTTTTTTTTTTAATTTCTGAGTTGGGAAAAAGATGATTTTAAAATCACGTTTTTTTTAAATTTAAAATTACTATTGTTTTAGGAACGTCACGACATTTTGTTTACAGTAGATTTTTTCCCACAGACTGAAATACATGATTTATCATCATTAAATTGAGGTTTTTAAAATATTTAGTGGATTAATTAGTTAAAACAAAAACATAAAAAGAAATATTAATTATTTAAAAATAATCAAGTCAATACTTTTGTAGTAAGATGAAAAAGGGTGCGTTTCAGTCCTCTTTCAAATCCTTGATTAATTTATATTTTATTTACTATAAGTCCTTTAGAATCATATAAACCGTTAATAAACTATGAATACAAATCGTTATTGAGCCACGAATACAAAGCCTAGCTTAGTGGCGGATAAAAACCCTTGTTGAGCCACGAATGCTCATGTTGAGCCACGAATGCTTATGTTGAACCACAATTGCTTATGTTGAGCCACGAATGCTTATGTTGAGCCACGAATGCTTATATTGAGCCAACAAGCCTTACACTGATATTTAGTATATATATATTTTTGATTCTATTAATTCATAAGCATAGTCTAAGAAAAAGCGACACCTTCTTATGTTTTTTTTATTTTGTAAGAGCACTGCCTCAACTTTCCCTTCAATTTTCTTCAAAAATATTAACTAAGCTACATTTTGACCCCCGTCTTCCTATAGTAAGATATCCCATGGCGTCAAACGAAACTAGTGTTTCAAGATACAACAACTAATGCATGGAAAGAATCAACATAGAAACATTTATAATAGTTTGGAGCACTGTCTCAACTTTTTCTTGGAACACACTTCGATTTCCTTCAAAAATACTAACTTTAGTTGCATTTTGACCCCCGTTTTTCTATAGGAAGATACCGCATGGGGTCAAACGAAACTATTGTTTCAAGATACAACAACTAATGCATGGAAAGAATCCACATAGAAAAATTTAAAATAGTTTGGAGCAGTGCCTCAACTTTCCCTTGGAACACACTTCGATTTTCTTCAAAAATACTAACTTAGCTGCATTTTGACCCCCGTCTTCCTATAGGAAGATACCGCATGGTGTCAAATGAAACTAGTGTTTCAAGATACAACAACTAATACATGGAAAGAATCCACATAGAAAAAATTAAAATAGTTTGGAGCACTGCCTCAATTTTCCCTTGCAACACACTTCGATTTTCTTCAAAAACACTAACTTAGCTGTTTTGACCCTTGTCTTCCTACAGGAAGATACCACATGGCGTCAAACGAAACTAGTGTTTCAAGGTACAACAACTAATGCATGGAAATAATCAACAAAGAAACATTTAGAATAGTTTGGAGCACTGCCTCAACTTTCCCTTGGAACACACCGATTTTCTTCAAAAACACTAACTTAGCTGCATTTTGACCCCCGTTTTTCTATATAGTAAAAGAGCCCATGCCATGTTTTACACTTCATTTCGAAACAAAGGATGGATACTTGGAAATAGTTAATAGCCATATGCCAGGTGATTTGTGATGAATTGGCTGGGTTCTATCTGTGGCATTTAGGCCCCAGGAACCCCAAGTTGATCCCAGAAGGGGGCATTCGATTTACCTTATAAAACACCAACACGATATTGCTCATACATAATTTTCTTGTTATAGGTATCTAATTGTTATATTTGGGGCAAATGGGCAATTAGACCCCCAGCAAACTCGGTCTGCAGGGTCATCAGTTCACCCCATCTCAGATCAACATGAGATTTTCACAGAACATGGTTTGTTATTACCTGATCACAGTGCAACAAAAAACAATCAAAAATATTGGAGAAAACTGGGGTTAGATCCACTATATGAGCCTGGTACCTAGTATTCAAGTATTTAGGGCATTCCATGTAATATGCTTTCAATCAAGTATTACCAATAAGGGTTTCTATGAAAATTATATTTTTGTCAAATTATTTAACGAATTTTATGAGCTAACTGTATACTTTGGGGCAAATGGACAATTAAACCAACGACAAATTCGGGCCCCAGGGCCATCAACTCATCCCATTTTAAACCAACATGAAATTTTGACAGAACACGTTTTGTTAGTACATGATTTAACAAAATCCAATCAAAATTATTGGGGCAAACTAGGGTTAGATCCATTATAGGGGCCTGGTACCTAGTATTCAAGTATTAAGGGTATTCCTGGTTAACAGGCTTTAAATCAAGTATTATAAATAAGAGCTTCTACGAAAATTATCTTCTTGTCAAACTATTCAAGGCCCAGGGCCAAAATTTTCTTAGAAAAGGTTTGGTTAGTACAACAAATATGTTGGGGAAACTAGGGTTAGATCCAAGTCCATACCAGTAACATGCAAATCCATACCAGTACATACAAGTACAATCTACTCACAAGCTTATTGTATATTTTTTTTTCTGAAATTTTTTTTTTTTATTCTTGGTTGGTTTTAAAAGAGTACTAGTTTCCATTTTTTCCCTTTTTAAAAATATCATAACCCTTTTTATAACTAAATACTTAAATTTCTGATTGACAATTTGAATTTTGCTTGTGCTTTAATTTATTGCATTAGTATGGAACGCCATAACTGCCTTAAGTTAGGTTCAGTATGACAATTCGGTAGATTGACAGGTTTATGTGGTAGGTTATAGTATAAGTAAGGTGCTTTAATTATATTTCATACTAGTTTAACATCGTTCGAAAGCAGCCAACGGAGCTGTTCTAAGAACTAAGCCTTTTCTGTCCTCGGAAAAAGAGCTGTTCTCAGAACTATTATACATAGCGTTCATTGGAAATGCTATCTGTTCTAGAAAAGTCAAGTTAAGCTTCCTCGGAAGCCATTTTTATCACCACCTTAAAAACCTGGAACTAAAAGTTAGAAAAGAGGGCCTCCTCGGAAAACGTAGCTGTTCTAAGGAAACTTATTTTACTCCTTGGAGATTATATCTGTTCTAGGACTTAAATTGTAGTTCTTCGGAGTTTTAGAACACATATATAGAGTCGAAATAAATTTATTAATTCCTGGCATTTTTTTTGCCTGTTAAGAACAACTCATGTCATCAAAAAGGTGTTACCTCGGATTTGGAAGGTATTCTAAGGCTGGCATAAGTCCCGCCTGAGAAACCTTAAAACAAGTCCTCCTAAGACCTTAGAACAGCTATTTAGCGAAATATCTTCGTT
>JAYJMI010133204.1:0-10526 GCA_036873855.1 Sarsia tubulosa
GGTATGATAACTAAATTTATTAGTGCAAACTTTCTTAATGTAGAGGTATGGTAACTAAATTTATTAGTGCAAACTTTCTTAATGTAGAGGTATGGTAACTAAATGACCAGTGTATTAATCTGTTATAATTTGTTTTACTTTATTTGAATTTATGTTGTAATTGTCTTTTCTCTATCTATAAGATTAAATAAATAAATTTTCCATTATCCTACAAAACTCGTTGATTTTTCTGCAGCTCTAGCCAGTACCAACAGTACTGCAGTACCAACATATTTTAATTTACATTATTTCAAAAATTTCATATGCTGACAATACAAAATGTTTTTGCTTTGCTTTTCGCAAGGGGCTTCTTCTACTTTCGTATGATAATGATAAAGTATATTTGATTGTTTGTATTTCCATGATTTGATTTATTATCGTACTTATCAAATGACAAGCTGTGTCGATAAACTTTTGATAACTTTCAATAGTCTCTCTCATAGTCTCCTGATAAACTGTAATCTATTTGTTTCCAAAAAACATTTCATCTAACCATACATTTTTTAGATACATATATATATTTTAAAGCATAACAAATATTACAAAAGTCAAATCATAGGTTGACTAGACCATTGTTCACTCTATTTTTAGTCTTATTTCTTTCATAAGATTTATTATTGAATGTTCGTAATTTTTTCGCTCACATTTGCGTTTTACTAAAAACGATTTTATTATGAATTCGTTTATTACATTTATAGTACAGGCGTTGAGGTGAAAAAAGGAGAACATGGGAATTTTTCGGAGACAAGCTAAATTTGATGTTTTTGGAAGCGTAATATGATGTACAGTAACATATCAAAAAGCCCCAAAAATCCCCCAAGGGAGATTTTTTTTATTCAATAAAATTTGTGGACCCTACAGTGTTTTTGCCCTAAAAAAATTTTTTTTTTTCAGAAATTTCAAACTAGGTTTAAAGAAAAAATAATTACACCATTAAAAAAGTCTCAAAAAACTATATAAAGGACATTTAAACGGATATACCTAAAATCCTAACCGTTTTTGAGTTATAACCATTTAAAAATGGCAAAAATTATAAAAAGCGGTAAAAACTGTAATTTTGGAGCCGATTATTTCAAAATCTGTTAGGATTTTAGATATATCCGCTTAAATGTTCTTTATATAGGTTTTTTGAGACCTTTTTAATGGTGTAATTCATTTTTCTTTAAAATTAGTTTGAAATTTCTGAAAAAAAATATAATTTTTTTTTTAACGCGGCGAAGAGAAATGAATCGATTTAAGAGGCCTGGAAACGAAAAATGAATTTAGATGGGTTGGTAACGAGAAAGATATTTGAGTGGCCTGGATATGAACAGGATGTAATATAGTATAAATTCATTATTTTTAGGCTAGCAATACAAAACTAAATATAAATGACATAAGAAGACATAGCAATGTACAACTTTAAAACTTTATTATTAATATTCCAATTGCAATATGTGTATCAACAAGTTACCATCAAGAATGACGAGTATGTTGGCGAGATGGGACGAGTTTATAACAAACTCAAAACTGAAGATGGAAGCGAGTTTCAAATGATGAATGAGATTAGTAAACTGGAAGTCTTATGGAACGACAAGTTTACCCCACATACATATACCACGTGTCAACAGGATGTCATGTCAGCACAACGTAGTAAGAAAACAACAATGAAAGATTTCGAAGAGGTCGCCAAGGTAAAATAATTCATTTTTTAGAATGTGGTGCAGTCAAATTTTAACAACTTTTTGAAAAATAAATAAAACTTAGTTTATGAATTTACCAATTCTAAATCTTTTTATTTTATCAGCTTTTTTGTATTTTTTTCAAAATTGAAAAAAAAATATCAACAAAAGCAGTGTGGGGGAACCGTCAAGTCCGCTCTGGTATTCCAGAACCGCAGTCGGTGTTGCTGTCTGTAGAGCTAGTTCAAACTAAAACTGAATTTATTGGCACCGATGAGAACCTTAACTACTTTAGAATCTTAGTATATGTAGCAACGGTTTTGGTCCCTACTGGAAATACGGTCTCAACCGTTCATCAACCAAGTTAACATCGAAACTTACTTACTTAAGAGTTTTTCGTAATTAATCGATGCACCACAGGCTATACAAAATGGTACGATTTACTAATGATTTCAGTAACATGTTTTAAAGAGCCAATATCCGATGTAATGCATTGCGTCTGATATTGTTGTATTTTGTCTGACTTTTACTGAGCGTTGAAATAAAGTTGAAATTTAAGCTAACCAATTTTGTGAACACAGACTTCGCAATGCATAACATCGGTTATTGACTCTTTAATCAGTAGAATCTTGAATTACGTAAAAACATGACAAGTTCATTTAGAAAAGGTCAAAGTGACAAAATTATTCTCACGAAGTTTTAACAATAGGTCTGCGGTCTAACAAAGAATTAAAAATTTTAAAAATTAGAAAAAAGGAAACAGTTTCTTTTAGAATAACTTAATTAGCAAAGCTACTTTGTATTGTGTATAATTTGAAAGTTCAAAGTTACAAAAGTAATGAATGGCACGCTTAAGAACTTCCCTATTAAAAGTTCAAAGTAACGAAAATAATGAATTGCACGATATGCTTTGAGGTTTTGCGAAACAATAAAGTTATTTTGAATCATTTATGTAGAGTAGATTTTTTTTCATGTTAATTTAATAAGCCACGGTAATCTCTTAGTTATGACGTCATGCTACGACAAAAGTCAAAGTAACAAAACTACAAATTATTTTTACGATAGATTTGCGGTAAACTACAAATAATTTGTTTTCAAATTAAATATCTTGTTCCTTCAGCTTGTTCCCTATTGCCTTATTTTATTATTCGCAAACTTTAGTTTCGTAAAATTTAATTAGTCAAAAGTAAATTATACTACAGTAAAATGTAGTCAAAAAATAAAAGTAATGTTAGACTGGCCTTAAAAACTAAATATGTATTACTCATTTTTACAATAGCAGAAGGTATGACGCGATATCATTTTTTGTTTAGGCCTCTGGTATAAACCATGTACATCGGTATGAAAGACCGTTACGACCAAACTGTTTGTTTGATTACGTCATTCTTGACGACGCCGTAAACTCCACCGTCAGCAAAATGTACGGTGAATTATGTATAATGGAAATGATTTCAGCCGGAGCAGCTGTCGGCGATTACGATAATGACGGCTTGGATGACGTATTTTTTACCGTCGCCCATGGTAAAAGTTTGCTCTACCGAAACAACGGTAATCCTTTAACTTTTTCCCATGTACTTTCCCTTCTTTAAGATTTGACATTAGAACCAATTTTCAAGAAATTACAAAAATATGCTAAATATATTCATATCTAAAGTTAAAGTGCAAACTCTAATCTTACGAGAAAAAGTGAAAACTGCAACAAAAAATTCGCTTTAGATCAAAAAAATAATATATATAAATTTTATACAAACCGTAAACTTCGCCATGATGTCCTCATGAAAGTCCTCATGAAACTGAATGTTTTTTCCAACAAAAATATTCCCTCTTTCATGATACCTTCATGCGAATGACTACATTTCTGCTGTGAAAGGTTATTTAAATAACAAATATATTATAGGTGATGGCACATTTGACGACGTTACGACGGCAGCTAATCTTGGACCTGCAAAATTTGGTAGTGGTGCCGGATGGATTGACGTCGATTCTGACGGTGATTTAGATTTATACGTCACAACTATCGGTGATACAAGAAATTATCTTTACATCAACTATGGAGGATATTTTACTGAGGAAGGATTAACACGTGGAGTAGCGATACAATTTCCCAACAAGCGGAAACTTGCAAGTATGACTCCGAATTTTGGAGATTTTGATTTGGATGGCTACATGGATATTTTTACTACGGAATGGAATTATAATTATATGATGCAAAATGTAAGTATTATTTTATAAAGGCAAGCAGAAAATAAAACTGTTATAAAAGGCCAACTCAACATTGAATGGAGGGGGAGAGGGGAGGGAGGTTCAAATAGTTGAAAATTCCGTTTTTCCGAAAATTAAAGTAGTACACCCTTAAGTGATAGTCTTTGATCCACACAACTTGTAGTGATGATAGCCGTTGATCCACGCTACTTGTAAATTCATTTTATTTTAGGTCTCTGCTACTCGATTGTTAAGAAATCTCGGAGCAAAAAAGCCAGGGTTGGTATCTGTTTTTCTTTTATTTATAATTGCATTCTTTGTTACTGAAATGCCAAATTGTGCAAAAATTAAAACTTGGGATAAAAGACAGGCCACCGTTTAAATTGTTCTTTGTGCAAAAAAGTTAATGTTTAAATCATTCTGATTCTAGTTCTAGTTACCTTACAACCTTGCACGCATTGATTACCTTACAACCTTACACGCATTGATTATTCAAGCTGTAGATGTCATATATAGTGATCATCAGTGAAGCTGTAATCCACATACTTCTGCTAACGGTTATTTTTACCATTTTAATTTTAATTAATTACCATTTAGATATTTTGAAGACGTCACCGATAAAGCAGGTGTGAACATGGATAACAAATGGCGACATATACGTAATCGACATTCATTTGGTACTCATACCTTCGGTGCTAGCTTTACTGTAAGGATTTTGTTGTTTACAGTACTGGTAGCACTCATATATACACTGTAATACACATATCATACACATGTCGGTTGGATTAAAATGTACTTGAACCTTGAAATGCATATTTACATCAGTATAATTTAGATCAATCAAATTCAAAAAGTATTTTGAGGAATTTGTGTGAAATACCTGTCATAACAGTTCTTGAATTCCTCTTTTGCTGGATACGAAGATAAAAAAATAATGAACTCTTACCCTTTTTTCGTCTTTAGGATTTGAACAATGACGACTATCCCGAACTGTTAGTTATCGGAGATTTTGGACAGGCTACATTATTTTGGAATAACAAAGATGGGACGTTCAAAGATTGTACAAAGGATTGTGGGATCACAGCATTTACAGTAAGTAGGGAAAGGTTTTAAAATTATAACCATGCTTAAGAAAAGGTTGACGAAACAATAAAATTTTTGATGCTGTTTATCCGATCTCTCAATGTTACTCCCTAACTTACGAAAAGATAGACCTACGGTAAATATCCGACTAGTCGTTTTCACAAACTCATGTTGCTTTTACAAAGTAAAAAAGTTAGATCTTGTCTAGCCTTCTATCTTGCGTATCAAAGATGTTCGTAAACCACCTCATTTTCTGCAAGAGAACGATGGCGATAAATTACGATCAAAAGTATAGTTCAAGTGAAAAGGAATTTTTAATACAGAGAGTGACAGGCGATAAATGACACTCGAAAGTATGGTTCACGCGAAATTAACATTTAAAGTATATATAGCAACTAAACTCAGAATCAAAGTACTCGATAAAAAAGACTATTAGTAATAACAATTTACTTTTCTTTATCCGAGTCTTCTTTTTCGTTCTTTTGCCTCAACTTGTAACCATTTTACCCAGGATGCAATGGGCATAGCACTTGGCGACGTCAACAAAGATGGCTTCATCGATATGTTTATATCAGGTATCTATTGGACGAGCAAGACGTGTAAAATAATGACGTGTGGATTTGGATCTGTTGGAAACTCGTATTATGAAAACAATAATGGAACATCGTTTACAGATAAAGCTACCCAGGTAACAAATAGAAACTTTTGATTTGCACATATTATTACCATAACTTATTTCTGTTGAAAGTTAATTCACCAGCGAAGTTGTGACTTTCATTTGCTTTGATTATTTTGCAGAATGTTTTCTCTTATTCATTTCTTTAAAAATGGCTTATCAAATTATTAGAAATAGCTTATCAAATTAAACGCAAGGAATAATAGTTGATTATAATACATTGTCTCAATTTTGCTTGTAGCTTGGAATCAACAACAGTTATTGGGCATGGGGTGCTTCGTTTATGGATTATAATAACGATGGAGAGCTAGACCTTGCTGTTACAAACGGTTTTGATTCTTCCACTGCGATGGACGATTACTACGGCAAAAAGAACTCGCAATTATTCAAAAACAATGGATTAAACAAACCAATGACAGACGTAGCGAAAGAATCTGGAATTGAATTTGAGGGACTGGGAAGAGGGTTGTTAGTGTTCGATTTTGATAATGATGGAGATGAAGATATTTTGATGACGTCAAACGTTGGTCCACCTCTACTCTACAAAAACAACATCGGCGATAATAACTGGGTCAGAATTAACGTCAAAGAAAAGTAAGTATAGGCAATGCCTAGTGGAGTTGTCTTTTTCTATCAAATTGATGTTTTATGCTGAAAATGTTTTAAACCAAATTCTAAATAATTCTAAAGAAACTCAAATTATGGCTAACCAGTATAACAATTTAAGTGTATTAATATTTATATATCTTTTAATCACAAGGTGTTTACAAAACCCAAAGAAACTTTGCGACAGTCATGGAGCAAGAGTTACGGTTACTTCTTGGGATGGAATGAAACAGGTAAAAACAGCTTTGACTGGTTTCATTAATATAAACGCTAACTGAACTGAACTCTTACAAAATACAAATAAAAGAATAAATAAATAAAAGAAGACTAATACACCCAATTTTTTTTATGAGAACAGGGAAAATAGGAGTGAGCCTCAGCTGTTCTTATTTTTTGAAGTCAGTTTCTGAAAAACTCTTACTACCCATACCTACAGAAACATGTTTAAAAAACATATCTTGATGAGTTCTTTTCAATGGTGATAAAAAAATATCTCAACTTTTATAGTTTCTGAGATAATAAAAATTTTAAGAGAAAAAATGAGACTTGTGTTCTTATAAAGTTGTTCTTACTCAGTAAAAAGAGTGTACGAAGTAAAATTTAAATTTAGTAGAAAAAAAGTGTGTAGTTATAGTGTTTTTAATGTTTGTTATAGATTTTAGCTCATGGAAAAGCTTTAACGTTGATCTAAACAATCCTATTATTTCTACACCTCTGGTTTCATCCCTTTCCTCTGATCAATTAGTTTAATCGAACCACGTGGAAAGTTTGTAGACTCCTGTGTTGAACTTTATATAAACTCTCATGTATAATGCATCACAAAGTGACTATATGTTTGAGCCTGATATATTACTCAGGTTTTTTCAGTGGAAAATCATTAACAGAAATTAGCATTCTACTTCCTTGATAGCATGATCAAGATGGAAAGAAAGATAATTATTATCAAGTTTCATTATTTAGATGCAACTCATCGGGAGTAAAAGCAATTTTATGGGTCAAAGTGAATTAACAGCGCATTTCGGTCTCGGACAAAGAGACGGAAGATTAAAGATTGAAGTTTATTGGCCAATGAGTAAACAAACTGTCATCCAAGAACAAGTGGATGTCAATCAATTGATCCGAGTGGTCAAGCCAAACAAGTAAGAATAACGTGTTGAATTTTAATCAAGTATAACATTGCCAAGAACGTTCAATCAGCTTGTGTGTTATTTACGTCTAGCAGCGATGTTTTTTTAGTTTTCCCATTTTTTGTTTCTTTGTTACGAAAGAAGTTTTTTGTGAAATCGTTTTTTCTAAATAAATGTAAACAAGTCTTTTATTTAAAACATTAACCTTAATGCAAATTACGTTTTCGTTAAAGACGGTTTATTATATTTTTTATTTAGCAACAACAAATTGACAAAATTGTCAACATTATCAAAATGTCAAAAGTTATCAATTTCAGAGATTAAAACACAGGTATGGGGGATTGTAATGCAATAAAAGTTTGTTACTATCTTCTACGATGAATCTCGCAACCGTAATTATTTCTAAGAATTTCTAGTTTATCAAATTATCAAATCGGCATGTCATATCTTTTCTATATGGCTCTCAATGTTGTAAAAGCTAAGCTTTATATTTATATTTCTTTAATTCTAACTTTTCTTATTATAGCCTAACATCGGTAAAGTAACTATAAATCAAGATAAACAGTCTGTGACTTACGACCCTGTTACCATGACGTTATTTGATATTGGTAAACAAACATTCACATATAGTGTTGAAGTATCACCAAATACAACACAAAGCGTACAAACTGGAATGGTGACCCTTGATTTCCGTGTTTCACCAAACATGTATCTACCATGTACGGCAGGTCGCCAAATAACTCCGGGTGTAACACGGGAACCCACTAATGATAGGTCAGTTTGAAACTGTGACTTTTTGAAAACATACCTCAATCAGAACAGTTTATAGGTACTAAAAATGAAAAAAACTCTTTACTAATGGCAAGTCTCAAATAAAAAAAAATTATATAAGTTTTCTTCCCATTCATTAAATAAAAGAAAATTTGGCTTGAAACTTAATTAGTTGCCCTGTAGCTAAGTTATATATTTTTTATGTCTTAGACGTCTAGACGCTGTATCAAATAACATGAATAATATCCACTGGGGTTCTACTAGTGAAAACCTGATTCGCTTGAGTGGGCATGCTTATGGGGACAACGTATCGGAACCTGCTGGAGCATGCTCTCCTCAACAAAAAATGAAGAAAAGTTGCCCGTACCCTCACGAGTTGAGTGGGGTTGGTTCCAACAGACCGTCCCCTAGACTTATCAGTAATGAACTTATGAAGCAGGTAAACACCTAATTACCTAATGCAAATGATTAAAATTAATGTAGACACAATTTTGAAGACTTATTGATGTTTTCTTTTTGTAGATAACATACTACTGATCTAATTTTCTTTTGACGAATTTTTAACTGATCGTGAACGAATATTTGCAGGAACAAAAGACCCCCGTAAAATTCGTAAAAAGTTATAGGTGCAATAATTTATCTTTATATAAATACAAAGATGACCATTATTAATTCTATTGTTTCTTGAGTTCAGCTCAAGATGTTTTCTACAATAGCTATAAATGTTAACATTTCCATGGATTAGTTTTTTAAGCCCACTTTGGGTGCAAATATTAACTTAAACCCACTATGGGTGTAAGCTTACTATGAGTGTAAAGCCCACTATGCATGGGAGTAAAGCTTAACTTATTTTAAGATTTCAAGATCAAGTTCGATATAAGTAAGTAAGTTTGAGTAAGTAAGTTTTCAAATATGGGCTTGCCTGTGAACCAAGCTTTAATAGGCTCGTCGTATTTTCATTTCTTAAGTTATTTATTGTTATTATTATTTTATCTCATAGATTGGTAACGTATTTAGCAAAAGAAACATGAGTGATTTCACTATGCATTTTGGACAGGTACAGTAAATTGTAATATATCCAAATGAATATCTAATAATGGGGATAAGTTGTTCTTTTGTCACTTAATTGTTTTCGCCATTGTTTTCATACCTTTAAATTAATACCTTTAATCTACTTTTTCAGTATAATGTACTAAAGTTCTATTTTTTTAGTTCATCGCCCACGATATTGATCATACAAGTCCTCTACCTCGTTTTGAACATCAGTATTATGAAAACCACGTGTGGATGCCAATAACAGTTCCTAAAGTAAGTCGTTGTTGTATATCTTTTGATCAAGCAGATATAAAAGTTGTAAAATATTGGTAATAATTTTGTTTACATTACCACACAACTTACTTTTACTTCTTTGACATTTAGCTCATTTAGATGTTAAGCATCGACTCTTGACTCGACCCTTAACTCGACCTTTGACTCGACCCTTGACTCGACCCTTAACTTCACATAACAGATTAAATATTTAATATCGATTGTATAGTTAAAGAGTTGTGTTATCAACAAATTACACACTTTATATACACTTCTTTAGGGTGACGCCCACTTTGATCCATTTAGTACTGGTAAAGAAAACATACCATTTGTTAGATCAAGCTATAACAGGTAAAGAAAACATACCATTTGTCAGGCCAAGCTTTAACATGTGAGTGGTCGCATTTTGATCATCAAGTTGATCTTGATCACTCGAAGTTCAAAGAAATAGAACGATTAAGCATTCCAAAATATATTATATTTTGCTATATTACTTCATTCAACTTTATATATCATTTATTCAAGGTGTGATACCTTAAAACCAGTCTCTTAAGATTTGACGTCTACTTGCTTTTATGTATAAGCTATCATAACTCCATAAATTTACTAAGACTATTTTTCATAGATGTACAGGGAGTTATCCTGGCAAAGTATCACGTGAGCAAGGCAACTCTATCACAGCATACTTGGATGCCAACATGGTGTACGGATCAAGTCTTGAACGTTGCAGTCATCTACGTGAATACAAGAATGGCCGTATGAAGCTCGGACCCACTCTTCTTATGCCGGTATGTAGAATAGATTTAACCGGTTGTTTAAAGAATTGATCCGGGGCGAATTTCCCGAAATCCCGGAAACTACTAAGATAGTTCATTTACATTTTCATTGAATAGATGCAAATTAACAAAATCTGTTTTAGTAGGTTATCATTTAGCGAGGCTACGAATTATTAATAGATAAATGTATTTCAAAAACTTCAAGTGAATATCGAGTGAATATTACGATATTATTTAATAATTTTTGGACGTTTATTCACTTGTTTTTTATATTAAC